>VDFB02391001.1:0-19565 GCA_007258455.2 Sequoia sempervirens | reverse complement strand
ATATAGTTCAGTATAAATGATGATATTTGTTTGTCAGTAACTTTAGTTAGAGGTACTACCTCAATCCATTTGGTAAAATATTCTGTGGCTGTGATGATGAACTTATGCCCGTTCAATGACGAAGGATGTATCTTACCTACTAGATCTAACCCCCATTAGGAAAATGGCCAAGTTGGCATGAATGGTTGTAGTTCTTGTGCAGGGGCATGAATGAGATTCCCATGAATTTGGCATTTTGAGCATGTTTTCACAAAAGTGAATGATTCCCTTTCCATTGTAGGCCAATAGTAACCCATTCTAATCAATTTCTTAGATAAGGCCACCCACTAATGAGTACCACAAATGCCACCACGAACTTCGGTAAATCTTTTGTCGATTCCCGGCCATGTTCAAGATATTGAAGTAAAGTACCATCAATCTACTATGTCAATAGCGCCCCATGGGCGCGTTACCGGCGCAAGTTTTCGAAGTTTCCATCTCTTTGAAGTATGTTCGCCATATAAATCCACCAAATCTGCATCTTTGGGCTTTAAAGTCGACGTCCGGCGAGTAGCCCGCCAAAGCTTCCAACGTTTTGGCCCAGCCGCATACCTCAGCCAGTCGTTTCAGTTCCGTAGCCCGGTTCTTCCTGAAGTCATCTTCGCAACGCATCAACGTCTTCAAGTTCCATATCGCTTAGTCTCTGTCGGCCTTAGCCTGCGCGTGTTTCCCGGATCCTCCATTCCAATGCAATCTTCAGTCCCGTGATTAATGCTTCATATTTAGCTATGTTGTTGGTGCATGGAAACATTAGCCTATATGATCGAGGAATGGTGTTCCCTTGAGGGGTGATGACAAGTATGCCTGCCCTCGATCCATGTTGAGTGAAAGAACCATCAAAATATAAGGACCATGGTTGTTTGGATTTGGCAGTAAAGACATTAGCATTTGGAAATTCAATGTGCAAAGGATGGTTTGTTTGTAGCGGTGCTTCAGCTAGTTGATTAGCGATAACTTGTCCTTTGATTGCCTTGCGATTTATATAATGGATGTCAAACTCACTTAGAATCATTACCCATTTTGCTAACCTTCCTGTCAATGATGCTTTGCTTAACAAATATTTGAGTGGATCAATCTTTGAAACCAAATTGATCGTATGAGTTAACATGTAATGGAAAAATTTCTGTGAAGCAAAGACTACTACTAGACAAGCCTTCTCAATGGTAGTGTAGTTGAGCTCATGACTTGTGAGTGTTCTACTGATATAATAGATTGCACGTTCTTTTCCTGTGGAGTCTTCTTGTGCTAGCAATGCACCCAAGGATGTTTTTGTTGCTACAATATATAAGATCAATGGTTTGCCTGGATTCGGTGGTACTAGAACTGGTGGAGTCATTAAGTATTGTTTGATTTGTTGAAAAGAAAATTCACACTTGTCATCCCACTTGAAAGGAACATTCTTATACAGTAGATGGGTGAATGGTAGACTCTTGTCATCTAGTTGTGCAATGAATCTACGAATAGACCGAAGTCGTCCCTGTAATGATCTTAATTGACTGATATTCTTTGGGGGAGGCATTTCCATGATCACCTAAACTTTAGCAGGATCTACTTCAATTCCTTTTTCTAACACGATATACCCTAAGAGCTTTCTAGATGTGACCCCAAGGACACATTTTTTGGGATTGAGATGAACTTTGAATTTTTCCAGTCTTGCAAATATCTTGGATTAACATTTCTAAATGTCCTTCTCTCGTATGATTTGCCAATATATCTACATAATCTTCCATGAATGGATCATGTCATGAAAAAATCATAGTCATGGCTCTTGGTAGGTAGTCCCAAATGCTTCTTCAGATCGAAAAGGCATGATGTTCCAATGTTAGTTCCCCATGGACATGTGAAAGCTATTTTCTCTTGGTCTGTGTGCAATCTTGATTTGGTTGTAACCAGAAAACCATCCATTAATGAATACATGGCATGGCCAGCTATCAAATCAACTATAGTTTTGATGTTTAGAAGTGGGAAGTCATCCTTAGGAAATGCTTTATTAAGATATCTGAAATATGTGCACACTGACACTTCCACCGCTTGGATACGAACAATGTTGGAGATCCACTCTACATAATCGATCAATCTTATGGCCCACATCAAGGAGTTTTCTCTTTAACTACTGAAGTGCCACATGGGGTAATCTTCGAAGCTTTTGTTCGACAGCTTAACCTCAGTTTGATGGACAAGTGATGCATGATAAGGTCAGGATCAAGACCGAGCATGTCCGCATAAGACCAAGCAAAGTTGACTTGATTTGTTTTTAGAAATTCCATGAACTCTGGTATTTATTTTTCTATCATTGATGCAGCCAACTATAAAATCCTTTGTTTTTTTGAAGTTTCAAGATCGACGACATTTGTAGGCTCAATCAAAATAGGCAATCGCTCATGATAATGCTCTAGGAGAGTGTCAAGATTCCCATTGTCTAGTGCCTTAAAAAGGTTTTCACCATCTAATATGCTCTTTATTTTATCTTTTGTTTGATCTAATACTACCAGATTCTAGTTTTCACCATTAGATCTTTTGTTTTTAATTCTATTTTTGCAGCTAGGAGAATTCACACCCTCTTGGTCAAAAACTTTATGCTGAAAATCGCTATTGGAACAATCATTTACATCCTTTGTGGAAAGGAAGTTTACAATAGCTTCATCACTTGGAAATATTGGTATGTTGATAGGTTTAGATGAATCCCAATCAATGAGATCGGGATAAATCAAAGGTATAGGTTCATTGGGTGGTGTGAAATCAGCTATGGTTATGGTCATAATGGAGTTGATCGTAGGATCCGAGGTATGAGGTAGGTCAATGATGGTACTGTCCTCGTGATAATCTTGTTCGTTTAGATCTGACTCAGTATCACTAGAATCATAGTGAATTTGTAGTTCAGACTCTCGTGGTTGGGTCTCTGAACCTTGACCTTCAATTAGAGTTGGGGCATACTAGTGTATTACATCAACCTCTTTATCCCTCTAAAACTCATCATTGTAAATGGTATCCCATTCATATTCAGTAGAGTCTATGTCAGAATTGTTATCCAAGAAGTTCTGAACCATTGCCACGCATGCTTCTCATGAATCTAATCCTTCTTGCAATGTGAAGACAATGCCATGCAGATGTTTGGATGTGCTTTCTTTGGAGTGAGTATCATAACCTAATCCAGTTTTCTCTTTTGTGGTGAGTTCATTGAGGTGAATAGGTTCAACTACTCCTTTCCTTTTTCCAATAGGACCTTTATCATAACCCATCTTCTGCATGATTGAATACCCTTTTCCATATTTTTTTGTGGGTAATTTGACATTACAAACTACTTCATCTTCATCTTTATAGAGCCAGTTTAGAATTTCTGTATCCCCAGGATCTTCCATGGGGAATTTCTCTTTGATGAATTGTCCATTAAACTTTGTGATTGGCTTTGTTGGTGATTGCTTTGATGTTGACATTGTTGATACTTGATGTTCTGTGATAGATGGTTGTCCATGTGATCGAGGAGATATAGGTAAATTGGCAAGACAAAGAATATTCTCTGACTCCATGGTCTTTGAATTTCAATTTCTTATCAAAACTATTGGTTAATTGACTGATTTTTGTGTTAATCTTTAGAGAAGTACAAGCATGAGCTTCTCGATTGTTAGGAACCAAAGTATCTTGACTGGCTTTTATGTTGGCACAAGTTTGAATGTTGGAATTATCAGCTGATATCATGATTTCCTGTCCATAATGAGGGAACTTTAAACATTGATGATAGGTTAATGGGACAGCTTGCATTTCGTGGATCCAAGGATGGCCCAACAAGATGTTGTATGCTAGATCACGATCCAATACTTGGCAGAAAGTATTTTTGATAACAAGACCTACTTTGATTGGCAGCATGAATAGACCCTTGGATGCACTTTATTCATCATCATAAGCTTTAATGGTGATATTTCTTCTAAAATCAATGGAGTCCTTAGAAAATCCTAAGGCTTTAACCAATTTTATGGTACAGATATTAAGACCAGCACCTCCATCTATTAGAACCCGTCTAACACGAAACTTATGGACCATGACTTCTAAGTACAATGATGAGTTGTGGGGATGAGTTATGGAAACGTCATCTTTTTTAGATAATGAGAGGCAAGTGGGTGAGGACAAGTGTCCTACCATGGCTTGAAATTGGTCCACATCCAAATTAGTGGATACAATTGTTTCAAAGAGGGCTTTTTCAAGAATTTCCTTATGCGCTGGGGAAATTTTTAAGAGTTCAAAGATAGAGATTTGAGTGGGATTTTTTTGAAATTGGTTGACCAAATCATATGAATGTTGAGGTGGAGGTTCAGTGGATTTCAAAGAGGTTCCCTTTAAGACAACCTTAGCTTGTGCCCTCATTGTTGCATTAACTTCTCTATATTCTATCTTGTTGACTTTGATGACATTTACACGCTCATCGTCTGTGTAGAGATGGCTGATTATATGATCATCATTGACATGATTCACATTTTTTTCAGAAGACTCGCCCTTTTGATAGTTGGGCAAAGGGTTGCGAAATTCTTGGTGGTCTGCGTTCGATTGTTGATGTCCTTCTACTATAATGATGTCATTGTCGATTAAGTCTTGAATGGTATTCTTCAATGCTTGACAGTTATTTGTGCGATGACCTTTACAGTGATGATAGTTGCAATAGTATGCCTCATTCCATGATGGAGGTTTTACACTAGGTTCATAGTTTCGTTGAGGTGGCAAAGTAATGACATTTTTGGCCATCAACTCTTTGAATGCGGATTCCAAAGATTGACCCAATGAAGTGTAAGTTCTTCTATTCGAGAAGAATGAAAATCGTTGTGGAGTTGTATTTGAGGTATTCTCTAAGGGGTTGTTATTGTTATTGGTTCCTTAGTAACCTTGATTTTTGGCAGTCCCTTGATTGAGCATAGAGTTTCGATTCACATTGTTTCTCGAAGGAGGATTGTTTCCTTGATTTGCTACCAAGTTGACAATGTTGTTGCACTGAGTTTCTGGAACACCAAGGACAAATGGCTTGGTCGAGACCTGATTTGCATCAACAACACCATCATTCACCATATTTTTGTTGCGAGTCTAGAATTTAGACTTGTCCTGATTATTGTGATGATTGTATGAGCTAGGATTGTCTTTGTCAAGTTTTATTGTTCCTCTTTTGACCAACGCACTTGCAATGGTTATAGCATCTTCGATTAGTTTCTCAAAAGAGGTAGGACAATGTAAATTTAAATGATAGCTCATCTCTGAATTCAAGTTGTTTATGAAGGTAACCATCTTTTCCTTTTCAGGAACAGGACGCGGATATCTGGCGAACATTCTTCTCCATCTCTGAAGAAAAGTAATGAAAGATTCACCAGGTTTTTGTGCAACTTTATAGAGATCTATCATGGTGATTTGATGTTGTATGTTGTAGGCATATTGTGATATGAACAAGTTGATTAATTCTTCAAATGTTCCGACAGGAGGTGTAATCTTAGATAGCCATTCCATAGAGTGAACTCCAAGGCTCCTAGGAAACAATCGCATTAAGTAAGTGTCTTCGTGAGCGAATTCCAATGTCATGTTTGAGAAGTCTCTACCATGATCGATTGGATCCGATTTCCCATTGTAGCGATCAAATTTTGGAATTTCACAATGTTTGGGAAATGGAATCATGTTGAGGCTTTGATCGAAAGGATAAGGACAAATTTCCTCAAGAGTATATTTCTTTGTGGTGGTTCCCCCTTGAAACTTTTTAACTTGTCCTTGAAGTGCTTTGATTTGTTGAGTCAAAGCACTAAGATCAGATGGGGGTTTTTCTTCAAGTTTGTTCTTCAAAATCTCAGTATTAAAGTCATGTGGTAATTTAGCTCCTTGGTCAGCTAGACAGAGGAAATATTTTTCTTTATCGCGTTGCAAGATCTTTTCTATGGCCTTGTAAAATTTGGGATCTTGTTCAGCTTCTCTAAGGTGGCGTTCATCCTCATGTTCATCATCACTATCGACAGTAGTATTGTTTATGGATTTGTATTTGTGGAAGGGATTTTCTTCTCTGTTATCCATGTCGTTGTTGAAAAGTGGATTACGACTCATACTATAGAGAGGATTACTGGTTTCACCTT
The DNA here is from genome assembly GCA_007258455.2 of Sequoia sempervirens. Taxonomy (NCBI): domain Eukaryota; kingdom Viridiplantae; phylum Streptophyta; class Pinopsida; order Cupressales; family Cupressaceae; genus Sequoia; species Sequoia sempervirens. The sequence continues at coordinate 13,434 of VDFB02391001.1, read as the reverse complement.
CTTCTTGAGTGTTTTGAGTATGACCTTCTTGTTGGTTTTCCTCCCTCGATTTGATGTATTGAGATCTTGTGAAGATAGGCATGTGATTTTGAAGAAATCTTCTAAACTTAGATCATAGTTTTGATGAGTGCGACAATGATGCTATTTTGATATGATAAGATGGGAATCTTATGATATGATCAAAGATGTTTCCTAATTCTTGATTATGGCTTTCGATGATGAAGGATGTTGGAATCCTGCTGGGGAAGTTGAATCACTAATCAGAAAATTTGTTTTGGAAGATGCACTCTTAAAGATTTGATCTTTGTTTTTGAAGGAAGAATTCAAGATCACTGGAGGATTTGACTAGGATGTGAGGAATACTCAATAGTAGGTTGTGGTATATTGTCAAACTCAAGAGGTTGATTAAGATTATGTCGTTGAGATAGAGCTAATCTTTGATAATAAGCTCGAGAATCCAAGGGATCTACAACATACTCATCAGTGAACCCCCTAACGAAGTCTTGGTATCTATGAAGAAATCCATAGAAATGAAGCAAGACGTGACAACTTTTGTACAAAAATTTTCTTCTTTGCAATGACTTCTTGTACCCTAATTGTTTCTTGGGTTTCTTGATTCTAGTGGAAATTGATTTCTTGACAAACTTTGTTGATTTCCACTTCCTAAGCATGAGGACCAATATTGAGAACGTTACTGGACCAAAAATGCAAATGGATTTTGAAAGGTTTCAATTGTTGTTCTTCATGTTCATTTCGGATGATTTTTTATCTGAGTTAATGTAATGGAGGACACAACAAACATTCTGAAAAATAGTTGTTCTTAAAACCCTATACTAACATCAAGTGTTTGATCAAGAAAATGTTTTTCAGCAAATGTTTTCATAGGTTTAGCACATGAAAGACAATTCAAGCAGACTCACTCTTAATAGTCAAAAGGTCATCATAGTAATCACAGCCCACATCTTTGAACTGCGTCAACTCACACAGCCATGTCACCCCCGAAAGGGCGCCCGTGTTTTTGTCTTTTCTAGGTGCGTACTCAGAGTGACTAAAGTGGATACCGGATCCCCTGAGCAAACAATCCTTGGCAGTTATATGGTGAGTATCTTGGGGGTAGATTCTTCCCTCCCCTTCCACTGTGATTGAAATAATGTCTAGATACTGACATAGCTGGTTTTCTACACTATGGTTTGTAGTCAAGGTTTCTGTTCGGCACGACAACAGATAAACTCCCTCAAGAGACCTCCTAATCTTTAGAACAAAGACTTTGGGGATGGTTATCTTGTTCACTGCCATTGAATATGGGTTTCCCCAAAATTCACTTTTGATTATAGTGGGTTGGAAAACCTGGCTTTGGTTGTTCCCACTTAGGTCATTCCCGTAGGGTGAGTACTTTTTCCCACTATGGCAGGCCTTCTAAAGGATTTAATAAAGCATAAATTTGCATGAAATTGAAAAGGAAAGTTTGGTATTTTGATCACCTAGTTAAAGGGAGAGCATAGACCTATTGCCACAGACAAAGCAAACAAATGTTCTTTTTAAATTCCAAATCACAATGATCTAATCTAAGTGAAGATATTGCTTCACCAAAAACAAGTTTGTTCAGTTTTAACTGCAAAAAGCATTGTATGGTGTCTATCCTAGATTGCTTCATTTTAAGTTCCATGTCTATCCTAGGATTGATCAGTTTTATCCATGTGTGACTATCCTAGGGTTGCTTCTTTTTAACCAGAGAAAATTCTGTCTGCGGAATGCATCAGACTCAGAATTCTATTTTTTTTTGGTTACAACCAGATGCATAGAAACAGACCTTAGATGCGCCAAAACATAACTTCTAAGCGCTAAAATAGACCTTAGATGCGCTCAAACAGAACTTATAAGCGCTAAAAAAAACCTTAGATGCGCCACAAAAATTTCCTAAATGCGCTAAAACAATCCTTAAAAGTGCTAAAATAACACAGATCTAAAGATAAATGGATGTGAGATGCACAGAAACAGACAACCAAGGTGCTCAATCATGCCTTAAAAGTGCTAAAATAGTCATTAAATGTGCCATTTTAATAAACACAAATTTAACTCTAAGATAAATGGACTAAATGCGCTATTCTATTCCTCAGATGCGCTAAAAGAACTCTTAGAAGCGCCGAAACAGTCCCCAGATGTGCTAGACCACCTGCAAAAACAGAAAGAAATTACAGTCCTAGAAGCGCTGCGGAAAGTCTCAGATGCACTAAAATGCAGAATTTTTCTGAATGCCGAACTCAGAACGCGGAAACCTGCTAGAAAACTCTGCAAGAAAATATTAAAATTGGGGCATAGGCCCCACGGTGGGCGCCAATTTATGTGTGTATGAAATATGGGATCAAATCTAAATTAAATTCAATAGCACAATCAATAAAACATTAAATCAAAGAAGCTTAAAAGAAGATTAAACAAATTATCAAACTCTTATCGCAGCTTCTCCGAAGTTGTCTTATTGCTCTCTATCTCCAGCGTTTCGTCTTTGCTCAAGTTGCTCTCAGATTTGAAATGCCAAGCTCAACAAAGTAGGCTACTAAAGAATGAGATTAAAAATGCATACTAATGCTAAATGCAAGATTATGCTACGATAAGAAATATTGCTGAAATGCTAAAATTGCAAGAATGTAAGTGTATGTTGTATTCATTATGTGTTGTAACCAATGCTTGGATTTGCACGTGCATTTATAGAGTTTTTTGAAGATTTCGATTGGCTGGGTTGGTCAACGGCTGTGATAATTTCTGACAGATCAAACGGTTGAAGATAAATAAGATTGAAGAGAAAATAGAAGAAAATGAATAAAGCCAGATTTTTCCATTTTAATGGAAGAGATAAGATGAGATGATTTAAAAATCATCTTTTTAGAAGAAAAATGGAAAGATTATGATAAGATAAATAATGAATTATCTAATTCAATTATTTATTTATGAGTGCATGTTGATTTTTCTTAAATACATAAATATTTAAGATTTTGAGGAAATCAGAAGATTTCATAATTAAACAGAATATCTAATTATGATTTGAAGAAAGCAGAAGATCTTTAATTAAATAAAATATTTAATTAAATTTGAAAGAATGACATTAATTAAATAAAAGTATTTAATTAATTAGAGGAAAGTTTTAAAATAGAAAGAAAAGAGATATTTAAATTTAATTAAAAAGATTTAATTAAATTCAAAAGAATGATAATTAAGTTAAATAAATAAAATGTAGTTATTTAATTTAATCAAGTAGAATGTGGAATAATTAAATAATATAGATTTATTTAATTATGGTGGGAGAATAAAATGAATGAATACTATAATTAAATTGATTAAATTTAATTACGTGTAGAAGACCTTTAGAGGAAATAATTAAATAATAAATATTTAATTAATGTCAGGAATAATTAAATATCACCAATTTTATGCATATACAGCATGATCTTCAGCCACAATACAAGACCACTAAGAATAAATAAGATTGGAATGATTTTTATTAAATTTATTTTGATTATCAATTTTATAAAATTAAATTTGGTTGGTAGATTTGATTTTGACATGTGTTATTATATAATATAGGTATCTTTTCTCTTTAGATTTGGATAATTACATATCTTGATTATTTAGGATTTATGTTTATAATTGGTGTTACTTTTTGTGAGTTGGGTTTTGGATAATTTATTTTTAATGTTGGTTGTTTATCATTCACCAAAAAAAAAAATTACTCTTCCACATAAATTTTTCACTTTCTTTTTCATTTAAATAAATGATTTCATTTATAAGTTGGGTTTGATGATAATTTTCAAGAAAAAAACTAAATTTGCAAGCAATTGAAGACTAGGTGTTTAGATAGATATAAAGAAGTATGGGAATTTCTAGCAAGCATCTTAATGTGGTGATTCACAAACTAGACCACTAGACGTTAAGAGAACCATGCTTGAAACTCAAAACCAACATTGATCCTTCTATTATTCTGCAAGGTTGCACCAAAGTTGTGGAGTTTTAGAATGTAGTGTAACTCTAATATTGGTCATTAAAGTTGCCTCTCCATTGTGTTTCCTTGATATGTGTTGGAATTGTAACTAGAGACAAGATTAACCATTTTATGTATATATTTTATTGTGTGTACATAGTGCTGACATATTTCATTTGGGCCCATTTAGAGTGCATTGGTTATGAGCTAATGGAATCTCTAATTTTAGAGCCTAAATATTGGCATTACTGTTTGAAGTAGAGGCAAGACCCATAGAATAACCCCAAAAAGCCTTTTAATAAAATCAAGGGTTTCCCTACTCACAACTGATTCCAAGTATGCCTTGGAGGCCCCATAAAAGACAGTTGGGAAATAATTCTAAAGAGAGGGAGAATGTCATTAGTTTGATTCTATTTCTTACTATTTTTATGATCAAAGAGGAAGAATTCTTGACAAAGGATTGAACAAAACTATTTAGATAATCAAGGTATGATGGTTTCATCCCTCAAAATAATAGCACTACAATCCCTCTAAATCTACCAAAAATGACATTATGAAACAAGCACTTTCATAACAACGGGGCATTGGTTTCTTTTCCCACCCCTTGTATAAATAATGTGATGTCAACCATAGTTTGAAAAGAGATAGGAGGTACAAATTAGGATTCAATGTTGCTCAAAAGACATGTCCACACATCTTTAGCAAAAGAACAATGGATGAGAAGATGATTGCTACCTTTTTCTATCTGTCTAGTATGCCCCTAATACTATAATGCATATTAGGTTGTGAGTAGTAAAATTTTGGGTATCTTAACTTTTAAATAAGCTATATACTGATTATTATAATCATGCATAGGTAGGTAGGTCATCAAAGGGGTTATAGTTAAGTATCAAGGTTGTACTAGGTGGTAGTTGAGGAATAATTAAGTGCATATAAGAGATAGTGGCTACTTATTATCACTGTAAGAGAGGGGCACCACCGCGTGCAAGACCCCAGGTCATGGAGGGCCAAGATGCGAGAGGCTGCCCTAACTTACCTTAGCTAAGTGTAATGTAAGGGAATGCAAGGCAAGAATAACGAGGACCATGAGGCCTCTCAGTTACTTTGCAGACCCAAAACACAGGAAGAGGCTAGTCGATCCAATTTCTAGGTCTAACACTACGTCTCAGAAAGCTCTCTGTCAGAGGAAAAAAGTGATGTCTTTGGACATCAACGAGGCGTGTTGGTGTCTCAAAAGTGAACTATTGTCCATACGGCCAAAGAACAATGAAGACGAGGTCAAACCAACAAAACTAGCTAATAATTAACTTAAGGGCCAAAATGATGTGATTAGGTAAATTAAATACTCTCTAATATTATAAAGCAAATATGCAAGAGTGAAGAGAATAAGGAGAATCTCACCAAGGAATTCTTTTGCCCGCTGATCCTCCAAGAAGCACATACTCCTGCACACAACAAGAGAGGAAAAATGTTCAGTGGTTGTATAGGGGCCTACCTTAGTCAGACCCCCATTGAGGTGTCTCCACCTCCACGAACAACCAAGGAAACAAGATAAAGGAAATAATATAGTAAAGAGAAAAGAAGCATTATAAAATAGTGTTATGCTACTCAACCAAGTGATAGAGGATAGGAGAGGGAAGCTTACTGCCTCCACCAAGAGCACTCAAGGCTGCTTGGGTGAAAAAATGAGAGTACTCAAGCCTCTATTGTAATGGTGTAGTCCCAAACTTGCTCTACCAAAGTGATGGAGTGTGGCTTTGCTGTAATGGAATGCTTGAGAGCTTGAAAGTGAATGTGAAAGTGCAAGAATGGATGCTTGATATGGTGAAGAGTTGGATTGAATGTTGAAGGAGAGAATTTGAAAAAAGAATCGAAGAAAATTACCATATTTGGCTCAGTCAGCCGAAGGGGGCATTACAACTTCACCTCCAATGAGAAGAGTAATGCCTCTGTAGGTTCAGTCGCAGTAATCTGCCAAGGATGTAAGCACGTCGCACGGATGACTACGTGCCATGTAGGTTTCCCCGACATAAATGCCTCCACCAATGCTCAAAATAGTTGCCAAGTGGGATGCAAGCAGTGGGCTTAGAGGGAATTAAGCCTCTAAACTTTATTTCCTAAGGTGGATAAAGGAAAAAAGGAAATTTGCACATGGGGTGCAAATTTGATCCTATACATTTTGTCCCCACTTTAGCAAGCACAAAGACTAATGAGTGCTCGGTAAAGTAGATCAAGAATAGTGTAGGGTTAAAAATGTATACCTGAACCATCAAGGAAGCAGTACTTGGTCTGGGGTACCTTAAGGTGTAGGAAAAACAAAGGACTCCATAGTTGCTCAGAACTATGAAGTTGGAAAGCATCTTATAGGCCCATAGACTTGCAAGGAGTTAACCCCCAAGATCTCTCGCATGAGGGAAGCCACGTGAAGTGAGTTCCTTATAGGCCCGCAGACTTGCAAGGAAGGTATCCCCCAAAAACTCTAGCATGAAGGAAACCCCAAGGAAGTGGACTCCGCAGAGTCAAGAAGTAGCCAAATAGGCAAGTAGGTAGACAGTCAGGTAGACCATCAATGATTCAGAAGTCTTTCAAAGGGCTCCCTCGGGAACCCTTCAAAAGGAGAGGGCTCCACTCAAGGGACCTGTTGTTTGAAAGGTGAGGTCTAATCAGGCCGCTAATATGGACGTAGAACAAAATGGGTCTAGTTGGGATTCCCTGACTAGGCATTGAGCAGAGAGAATCAGAAACAACTAGGCTGGAACATGAAGGAATCCATTAAAAGGGTAAAAAAGAATTTCAAAGAAAGGGTCCTTAAGGAACCCGCTTGGTGAAAGAAAGAAGTGTTCCCTCAAAGGGACCTGCCACGGTTTGAGAAAGTGAATATTCTTCTCTTCTGAGAACAATCCATCCATCAAGGAATTATTTTGAAAGATGTTCACTTCATCAATGAATTCGAAAGGAAGAATATTCCCCCATGCAAGGGGAATGTCAAAGCTATTCCCACTTCAGAGGAAGCTTTTCAAGTCCTTTCTTAACGAACCTATGATGAAGGAAACACATTTCATTAGGGTTCCAAGTTGAGAATGTGATTCTGGAGAAGAGTTTTTGAAGATTTTTGAGAAAAGATTCATTGGAAATGAATGCACTTTCTAAAAATCAAAATGTTGAAGAAGGTTTTGTCACACATGGGAGGGACAACTCAAGCAAGAGAAAAACATAAAAAGGGCGAGGTTGGTTTAGTGAGGTGAGGTCTGTCACGGGAACTTCGTAATATCAAATAACCCACTTAATGCAAAAGACAAAACATCATCAATCCCAAACTAGATTAGCAAAAGAATCATTAAAGAAACAAAGTAAAAGAGAAAAAATTGGTTCAACGTGGAAGGGAAGCCTAAATTCCCCAAACGCTTTGCATCATCCTGAATTTGTCAAAAATCAAGCACAAATATGGAAGAATGATGATACAAATAGAAGAAGGTTTACGACACAAAAATCACTCATGTATCGAAGAACCAATAGGGGTGGCGAGGGTCATCCAGGCACACATAGCATGAGCACAGGGGAACACATCACAAAGAGAACATTTGTACACGCAGACAAGATCAGGAAAAGGGCCCTCCTCCTAACATTGATCAGCCAAGAGGTCGTTCACTTCCCAATCTAAATCCTCATAAGGGGAAGCAAGGTGAGCCTACAATGGTGGGATGTTAAGAGTAGGAGCATTCAGTCCTCTTGCAACAAGGGCCAAGGAAGAGGGACCCTCGAGGTACTCTCCACCGAGCTCTTGTGGAGTTAAGGTTAGTGACTTAGCGAAGATCGCCGACAAGGCCGACACTTCATCCACGGAATTAAACATGCACTCCACAAGGGCGCCATGTCCATCTTCAATGGAGAAGACAGGATATGCCTAAGATTCATTGCTAAGCTCATCAAATTACTCGGGAGTAGTGAAAAACTTAGGGGAAGCTAGGACTAGTTCGGTCACCAAAGACAAAACAAATCAGCAGCGAGGGGCCACCTGCGGTGGTGGAGCTTTCCCCTATGTCCTTATTGTCGGATAGACCATCCTTCACCTCTTGTTTCATCGAAGGAGATGAACTCCCCATAGACAAGGCCAAAGGTGCAGAGGAAGAAGAGGAGAGAACCACAACAGATACAACCAAGGTATTAACCATATCCCGCGAAGGGCTTTGGGAAAGGCCGATATCAAAGACGGAACATCGGCAAAGAGGCTGACTCCACCAAAGAGCAATGAACACCTTTGTTTAGGGGATAGGCACGTCCCATACTCACAATAAATAGGGCGATGCTCGGTTGCTTAACTGGAGAGAAGCGGCGAAGGGAAAGGGGAGAACAAAGGCGTTGTAGAGACCTAAAGTAAGAGGCGATTGTTTCTCCCTCGCTGCAAAGGCCGACCTACTCAACCAAGAAGGAAGCCTTTGTTGATGCTTGTGTTCTGCGCAAAGGGGGAAATTTCTCGACTCTTGGGTTAGAGTCCAAGATTTCTTGAAGGGACCATGAACCATAGGAACATTCACCATGACTGTGGCCTGGTGGGGCATAGGTTCTTACATGTGAAGCGGGGAGGAATGGACAGCCTAGAGCAATAGGAAGAAGTCAAATGTCGAGAACCGACAGCGGGCCTCTTTTGCTCACCTGCCAAAGAGTGAGGAGTAGTAGGATACCACCACGAGGAGAATTGGAAAATGAGAATCTCCACGAAGTACTTGTTCTGTTATACAAATAAGGTCCTAGAGTTACGTTAGTAGAACAAAATCTCAAAAGTTGAATGCTTAAGAGCTTTCCTTAATGAACACCATATGGGATTCTCTAAAACAAGGGGAAAACACGATGGTACACCTCCCGGTGAAACAAGAGGAAGAGCCAGGGCCGACCTTGAGAGGAAGAGGGAAGAAGGAGGGATCACAAGACCACTTCTCTTCTTGCTTTCTTTTATTATATAAAATCATTGTTAGCGAAAGCAAACAAGCCTTGCTGTGAAATAGCAAAGAGGGAAAGGGAGGAGGGTATCTCACTTTCAACCTTAGGTACCCTTTCTTATAGTTCTAATATGTTCAGTGCAAAAGGTTTGTTCTAGGCGGAAGAGGACCAACAGGCGTAGGCCAAGAGTAGTCCAAGGAGTAGCTACCACAAGAAACTGGTGGTCTATAACTGGTGTCATGGATTACACATCGCGTGAGAAGAGCCCTGCATTGATAAATTTCAAACATTTGTAATATGCATGGCGGGGGTACCACATTCATTGCCACTAACAAAGGGATACCCAATTTCACCCTAAAGAGTTCAGACCTGGGGATGATATCAAACAAGAGTTTCACAGATTTAGGTCCAACTAAGACCGACAAGACCATGCTACCCAAAGGGGGTACAAAAATCTCGTCATGTGTGCGGATGGTACTCACAGGAGCATCATACCCATCCTTGTGTAAGAAGTTCATCAGCATAATCTCCTCTATTAATATGTTCATTGGTGATGTAGGATCAATGAGAACACCAACTACGATGTTTCCATTAATCCGTGTAGGAATGTAAAGAGGAGATGGTTCCTTGTTAAAGCCCATCGGCAGGTCTTGTGAAGTGAAAGTTATATCAGTACCACTATCCACAAGCTGCGTAAAGGGGACAGGTTGGTGGAAGCCATTACGCACACTAGACAATGCTTTCACAAAGTCCCTAAAGGTTAATGGACAAGACGGTGACCCAATTAAGGTTTCACCGTGCAATACCTTTGAAACCTTCCAACTACGCCAACTAGGGGTCATAGGTTGGGTTGTAAGGTGACAACCTCACAACACTCTCACCTAAAACACTCTTAGAGTACAAGGAAAGGAACCATCAAGATTGCAAGAATGCAACCAAAATGGTTCACGTCAGGTTCACCAAAAATTTAAGAGACAGGGACCACTACGTGCAATACCCTTGGTCACGGAGGGCCAAGACACAAGAAGTTGCCCTAACTTACCTCAGCTAAGTGTAATGTAAGGGAATGTGAGGCGAGAATAACGAGGACCATGAGGCCTCTTAGTTACTCTGCAAACTTGAAACAGAAGAAGAGGCTATGCGAGCCGGTTTCTAGGTCTAACACTACGTCTCAGAAAGCTATCTATCTGAGCACAAAAGTGCGGTCTCTAGACATCAGCGTGATGCATTGGCATCTCAAAACTGTGTTGTCGTCTATATGACCAGACAACAGTGAAGACGAGGTCAAACCAACAAAACTAGCTAATGGCCCAACTGATTAACTAAAGGGCCAGAATGATGTGATTAGGTAAATGAAATACTCTCTAATATTATAAAGAAAATATGCAAGAGTGAAGAGAATAAGGAGAATCTCACCAAGGAATTCATTTGCTAGTGAATCCTCTGAGAAGCACGTACTCCTACACACAACAAGAGAGGAAAAATGTTGGGGGGCTGTATAGGGGCTTGCCTTAGTTAGACCCCCATTTAGGTGTTTCCACCTCCACGGACAACCAAGGAAACAAGATAAAGGAAATAATATAGTAAAGAGCAAAGAAGCACTACAAAATAGTGTTATGCTACTAAACCAAGTGATAGAGGAGAGGAGAGGGAAGCTTACCACCTCCACCAAGAGCACTCAAGGCTGCTTGGGGGAGAAAATGAGAGTATGTGAGCCTTTGTTGCAATGGTGTGGTCCCAAACTTGCTCTACCAAAGTGATGGAGTGTGGCTTTGGTTGCAATGAAATACTTGAGAGCTTGAAAGTGAATGTGAGAGTGTAAGAATGGATGCTTGATATCGTGAAGAGTTGGATTGAATGTTTAAGGGATGAATTTGAAGAAAGAATGGAAGAAAATGGCCATATTCGGGTCGATCAGCCAAAGGCGGTGTTACAACTTCACCTCCAATGAGAAGAGTAACGCCTTTGCAAGTTCAGCCACAAGAATCTTCCAGGATCAGAAGTGCATCGCGTAGACGTCTGCGCGCTCAATGGGCATCCCCAACAGAAACACCTCCACCAATGCTCAAAACAAGCACCAAGTGGGATGCAAACAGTGGACTTAGGTGGAATTAAGCCTCTGAACTTGGTTTTCTAAGGTGGATAAAGGAAAAAGGGAATTTGCACATGGGGTGCAAATTTGCTCCTAGACAATCACTATATTGAGTGTTTTGTTCTTATTCAATTCTATTGGATTTATTTTACTTAAAGTGGATTAAGAGGTTGCTCCTTCAAAGTAGCATATTATTATCAAGTATTTGCAACATATTTACTACCATATTATTTTATTGTGCATTTTTCAATACAAGTGATATAAATGGCCCACTTACCATTCATGACATCTAGGTGTTTCTCATAAGGGTGAAGCATTAGGACTTTTCAGAGGTGATCCATCCTAGTACTACTCTAACTCAAGGACACTTAATTATGGATTTTATCATATGAGCAAGCACAATTACCTTCCCAACATATTTACAAAACCTATATAAAATGTTGCATCTCATAACCTATTCATTATAAAGCGCTTTTAGCTCATCATTTTTTAAGTAGGAGGTATTTTTATAATGTGTCAAATTTTGATATTTTATCAAGATATAATTGTGTAACTTTCAATTCATACCCTCTAACTAATATTTTATGGGTAGTTGTTCACATGAACCCATTTATATTTAGAATTAATGGTCATCTTAGTACCCATTACATCTAGGCGATGCTCATAGAAGTGAAGCATGAAGACTGACTAGAAGGTATCGCATCCCAATACTACACTATGCATGCTTAAGAAAAATTTCCTCCATGATAAATCCCAATCAACTTACTACTAAATTTTTATAATATTCAATAAGTGTCATCTTGTGTGAACTATATATTGTAGAGCCCCTTTAGCTCATCAATCGATAAGTAGGAGGTATTTTTTGTAATGTATCAAGGTATGATATTTACATTAATATTCAAGTGTGTATCATTCTATTCACTCATTGATGGACATATTTCATGATTATTAGTTCACATGAACCCATACTCATGGTAATGAATGGTCCACATAACACTCATTGCATCCAAGTGATGCTCACAAGAAGTATCAAGACTTCCTTGGAGGTATTCCATCCTACTAATGAACTCTAACTCAAGAAAACATAATCATAAAGTTTCTCCAAGATCAAACCCATTTGGTTTGTTACCCCATTTATAGTACCTTCAACAAGTGTTGTCCCTTATGAACTATTTAACGAGTTTGACTAAAAAACTATGCACATCAATCATGATATAAATATCATAAATTGACACATTACCAAGAAATCTAAGTGGTCTTGATCTTGGAGTAAAATCCATGGTTAAGTGTGCTTGAGTCAAAGTTGTACAAGGATGATTAATCTCATTGGAAGTCTCAATGATTCATCCATATAGGCATCATCTTGAAGTAATGAATGCTACATGCACCATTCATTCTCAAGAGAGATGGATTCATGTGAAGCACTACTCATACAATATGGGTCAATGAGTTTGAATCAAAAGATATACATTTAAATTCTAATGTTGCTCTCTGGATTCTATTTCTTTTTGTCATATTCCTAAAGAGTGGAATAGAGTGGCTAATTGCCTAGCTAACTGGGCTTCAGAGCACTTAGAGAGGTGGGATGTTGGTGACTAGGGATTATTGTCTCCTGATTATTCTCCAACTTTGAAAAAGTTAATTTCAAAGGACATAAATAGGTACTTGGTTTTTTAGGGGAGTTGCTTTGGGACCTCTTTTTGGGAGTTGGTTGCTCTTTGTGGACCTATGACATTTTGCTTTGTATTTCTTCTATTGATTCAATAAATTTTTACCCCCGTTTTAAAAAAAATAAACACCTCCTACTTATCAATGAAAATGTTACCTACTACTTCTTTTATCATTATTAAGAGACAAGTTTCTTATTTTCATTTTCTTTATTTTAATTAAGATTCTTGTTCTACATAAAGTGTTGATAAAAGTTAAAATAAATATATTAAAGCAAACCTTCTTAATTGTCTATTAAGAATTTGATATTATATAATAGAATAAAATTATAAAAGTATGATCACTAAAAAGAAGCTCCTTCCTATATCATACTCATGCATTCAAAAAATCGGTTCAGTGTGGATGAAGAAAACGATTAGTGAGTGGTCAAACAATGTAAAACACCCATCTTTCACAATTTCATAGATTATTAGTGGTAAAATCAAATTTAAAAAATAAAAATATTAAAAAAATGAGTTGAAATCTTACTCTAATATTCATCATTTTCCTTTCAAACCCATCTTATAAAAAAAACTAATAAAAACCTCCACACCCCTTACCTCATTATACATTTTTTAGAATTTATCCATAAACATGTGAACATACCCATTAAACCTTCCGATGCAATAGCCAAAGTAGAGCGATCCGTATCAATCACCTTTTCACTTTTTTCTTCATCTCCGATGTGCGCTAATTGATTTTGATACGCCAGCGAACAGATTTG
>VDFB02391000.1:0-17313 GCA_007258455.2 Sequoia sempervirens | reverse complement strand
CTTCTTGAATAGTGTAAATATTAGAGTAGTGATGTTAGAGTTAGTCAATAGTATGCTATTTTCTCTTGCATTCCTTCGTTCTTGACAAATAATTATTTGCGTGTCTTGAATATTAAAGTAATTATTCAAATTAGCTTTGGGTTGTTATTTTAAGATTTATACTATTCAAGTTAATCTTGTATGTTGTGTTATATTAGATCCTTATATGCATTTAGTGTTCTACAATTAGATCATAGGCACATTTAATTTAGCATAACATATTCAATCATAATGGTGCATCTAAAGAATACTAAAATACTTTTAATTAGATCACATAAAACATGTTAGATCATGAAGACATTTATTAAATAGTCTTACAAATATTATTTGATAAATCGCATTTCCATCTAGCTAAAACACATAAACATAAGAAACCAAATGAAATATGGGAAAAATCAAGCTATCCTAGATAATTGTGATAACCACGACACCTCTAAGTGAATAACCCAATCTCAACAAGAGAAAACAAGCAAATGAAGAGAGAAAAAAAAGAAACAAAGTACTCCCCATTGAAGTTGAATCACTTCTCTTGCCTCTCCTATTTATTCTTTTGCAAATATTCCCTTAGATTTGTAGAGACATGTGGTTGTTAAGGAAAAAGTGGAGGAGAAAGGATTCTTTAATAGAAAACCATTCAAATAGATGGTCAAGATCAAGCTTCTAGAAATATTCCAAGATTGAATGATGAGAAGAGATGTGACATAGGAAAGGGGAGGTTACAAAACATAAGGTCAAGATCGAAAAGAGGCCAAAGGAAATCAATGATTGAGATTTGATGATAAGAAAGTGGAGGGATAATGGAGAAATTAAAAATTGGAAATTAATTAATTCATGAGGAAGGAATCTCTAGATAAGTGGAGGCACAAATATTTTTTCCAAATTATTTATTTTGAGAAAAAAAGGCAAGTGGGAGGAAATGGTCATTTAATTAAAATGATTTATGAAATCAATTTTAATAAAATTGGGAAAATGGATATGGGACATAAATAATTAATTTAAGTTAATTATTTAATGGAGGAAAGAAATGTCATCAAATAATTAAATTATTTTGACAATTATTTAATTATGGAGGAATGGGAAAGGTCAATGAATAGACAAATAATAACAATTAATATTATTTGACTATAGATGAATGATAAAAGATGAATGCCTAAATAAATAATGATTTATTTAATTATTGAAGAAAAAGGGTGTGTTTATAAAAAAATAATTTTCTTTAATTGATAGTAGAAATAAATATTAAGAGGTGAATTAATTAAATAATTAAAAACTATTTAATTATGGGAAGATGAGGACCAAGAAAATGATGCTCATAGACTAGGACATTTTTTAGTGTCTACATCCTTAATAATACAATGCTATCATGTCCTATGACTACTAGACACCTTAGGGCCTAGTGGTGGCATTTGTCATGAAACAATGGTATGTGATCATGATCTACTCATGGATCTCAATTCATCCTATAGATGCTCTACTTTTCCAATATTCCTAGCCTTCCATATAATATCCTCCATACACTTTTGATCTATGTGGTCTCTCTCTTCATGCAGCATAAAAACCTCTCCCTATAGTCTCTTAAGCTCTAACTATTGGGTGACCTATGCCCCTATGTCTATCGAATCTCAAGATGATCGAAGCTCATCATAGGTATCCTATTATGCTGATAGCTTACCCATGGTTTGATAGGCGTGGCCGATTGCACTCTTGTACACTACTCTCAACCTCATGAAAGGCTAGAATAGATTTGCATTCTACTCTTCGATTAGTGGAGGAATGTACTATGTAGCAACAACCTCATCCAAGGGAAAATGAGGAACCATCTCTATAGCAACCCATTGGTAAAGGTCCTATATCTCTCTCATGGATCCTACAAGATGGAAATCATAAGGATAATCCATATTCATCATCATGGTATATATATAGAAAAAATGAGAACACGAACATAATCATAAAAGCATAATGAAAAAGGTAAATAATAATGTGTTGTCACCTAGATCTCTAGCCCGTTGTGTAAAAATAGCCCCATCCTATGTAGGAGGTTGTATAGTCATAAAATTGTACCCCTCACAATTTCACATCCATTCTTACATCTACTTTAGTTTCCACTCCCTTAGCATCTTGAGTAAGCTCATTTTAGCCCCTGCATTAGTTTTTTTCCCTTCTTAGGATGCTCCAACACCCCTTTTTAATAGCTACCCTTGCATATTAGCTTTACATTGAACCTTGGGATTTTTTGATTCTCATCATTTTGTAGCATGATGTGTTAAGACACTAGCACATCACGCGGATGTCCACGCACTGCGCTAGCATCATGCAATGTTTCAATGCTCAAACAATTGTCTCCAAGCATGCTTGCCACTTGTCCCCACCTTTTGTCAAAGGTAATGGCTCAAGACACCCTGTAACGTTTGGAGAAGCTTCTTTTCCCTCATTAAAAGAAGTATTTTAAATCCATTTGGTCTTCTAAGTTCTAACTTCTTCTAGCTCCATTCTTCTACTTCTAACTTTTGTCTTGCTTTGGCTTCAACCTTCTACTATCCAAATATTTATTGCATATAGCTTTCTATAATAGCTTCAAGCACTTCCAAGCTCTCTTAGCTTCACTCTTGCAACTCCATCTCCCTTACATCATGCTTGTGAGATTCTTGGGATTCCATATCCCCTTTCTACTACATTTCTACTTCATGATACGGGTTCTCCTCCTCATGTGAGGATTGCTTTTATCACTTCTTTTGTGATACGGGTTCTCATCCTTGAGCATGGATTTCTTTTATCACTTACACTTGGTGGTGTAGGTTCTACTCCTGAGAGGTTTTTTCTTTCACCATGCACTTTTTCCACTTTGGTTCTCTTCTCTCTCTTTCTATCTGGTTGTTCATGGAGGTGGGAACACCAAAATGGGGATTTGATTGAGGAAAACCCCTATACAACCCCAACATTCTCTCCAGATATTACGCATGCAGGTTTTGAAGACATTCAATTTTTGGAGGATTCATCACTCGTGTGGTTGTAATCATTTTCTTTCTTCTTCTTATCTTTATTATTTCTATTTCATTTTATTGTAGTTCCATTGCATTCTATTGCTTTATCACATTTTGTAAGTTCTCAACAATCAAAGTAGAAGTAGTCATTTTGTTGTTTCTTGTGATAAACTCATTCTCTGGTCCATACAAGACACCAGCACACCTCTGAGACACTAGCACACCACTCTGTCATCTGTATTATATGCTTCCATCCTTTGGCTAAGAGCTTGATGGTTTGTATAGAAAACCTTTGTGACCAACTCTTTCAGATTTTGAAACTTTCACATTGTTCCTCGAGGTAGTTTAGGGTAGTTCACCTCGTCAGTCTTTCTGAATGAAGAGAACTCATGAGTAGCGAATCCCTCTCTTCTACATTTTGGTGAACCTCACGTGAAGAGAAAATATTCTAAAATAATAGGAATTTATTTACCTCTACTTGGCGGGGTCATAACTTTTGACTCAGTGCTAAGAATTCAAAACTATTTGTATCGTTGGAAAGGTCTCCTAGAGAACTAGTTTGGTCCCTAAAATATAAGTGCCTTTGATAATCAAATTTAAGGGACCGACACAAGTTCAAACCTCAAATTTCACTTTGAAGACCTCCAAAAATGTGAATTACTTGAATATAGAGAATATTGAAGAAATCATAATGAATTTAATATCTTCTTTTATTACTTTAGTTTATAGTTTTTTTAAAATGTTCATGATATTCCATTTCATGCATGTGATGGTGACTTGGCTTTACCCATATCACTTGGTATCTTTGATCCTTCTTACAAATGTCTTATTGCTTCAGAGGAGATTATTTCACAAGAAGATGAAATCATTGATACCTTTCTTAATGTTACTTTACCTTCTCTTCATTCCAATGCACTCTCTTCTAGAGATGATGCATCTATGAATGATGAATCTAATCTTCATTCCAATGAACTCTCTTCTAGAGATGATACATTCATGAATGATGAATCTCATATTTGTTCCAATTCACTCTCTTCTAGAGATGTTACATTAGTGAATGATGAACCTCCTTCCATATTTGATCCTCACTGGATCGATGTTGAGAATGTTTCTTCGAATAATTATTCCACATTTGATCCTGTTTGGATTGATGCTGAGAATATGTCTTCAAATAATTATTCTACTAGTTTTGATGAGTCTGTGAATATAATTTGTCTCTAATTCCCCTCAAAGGCCTAAGATACCGGTCATTTACATAACTCCAACTAGTCCATCTCCTAAGAGGATTTTTTCTATTGATGGTTTTCCATTTGATAGTATCCATCCCAATCTTTATAATGCTCCCTCTTATAGAGTGGTAGCCCATACTTATGAGAATGGAATGAATAAACAACCAAGTCTTGCTTCAGCACCTAAACCTACAACTAAAGCACCTAGTGATTACGAACTTGTCAAGAAACTTCAAGTTACTCTAGGGATAAAATCTCACTATGGGACTTGCTTCAGTTTGCTTCGATTTACCAAGGTATGCTTCAAGAATCCTTGCAAAAGATCCTCTTTCCTTCTTCCACTAGGCCAGTAGATGCTGATGCGTTGATAGCTCATATTCATGTAGATTCACCAAATATTACATTCTATCCATAGGAACTCCTGCCTTCTAAAGTACAGAAGCAAGTGGACCCTTTAATGATCATAGTTAATATTAATAAAATTGGTATTAGATGTACTCTCATTGACACTAGTTCGACACTCAATGTATGTAGTATTGACCTATTTCCAAAGATTAATATTGATTCATCTTCTCTTAATGCTTCTTCTGTTGTTATTCATGGGTTCAATAATGTTGGGTGACAAGCTCTGGGTACAATAATATTACCTTTGTAGCTTTGACCTATTACTATACCCACCCTTGTATATGTTATGCCAAAAAATTTACCTTATAAACTTCTTGTTAGACCATGGATTCATGCAATGGGTGAAGTCTCATCTACCTTTCATAAATCCATTAATTTCTTTACTAAAAATAAAGTAGTCATAGTCAAGGTTGACCCTGATGCTATGCGCTTATGTGATATAGTAGCTACCAGTTAGGCTTCAGTTGTGACTACTCTTATTGTAATACCCCCATGTTTCTGATACTATTTACTACTATTGTTTGCTTTATATGTTAGTGTGATACCGAATTGTGATGGTGACTGATTCATCATTTTGGTGTGTGGTTGTGTAGTTTAATTGATTGCTACAATTGATATTTTATTATGATTTATGATACTCTATATGTAGGGTTTGGATTATTTTATTAGGTAATGCTTTCTCTCGAATGTTTTATATGTCAATGTGATAATTCTATGATCATGTGATTTGAATTCTGTGTTAATTTATAATGCAATGGTTAGTAATTAGTTATGATGCAGTAGTTTAGTATAATGTTATCTTATGATCTATTTGGATTGGAAATGTTACTATTGACATTGTAATTGTTAGAGTAGATTAGGTGAGAGGACAGGGTAGCATCACTCGTTAACGAGTGCCCTGCTACACTGCGATTCCTTCTCATGGTAGGATGTTGATTTTATATATATATATGTATGCATGTGTTGTTTGACGTTTGCTTGGATGCAGGATTGCAGGAATAAGTCTCGATTCCACCTGCCTCGGCAGGACAGGGCGAGCGATAAACTAGCCCAACGGGTAAAATTGTTGAAAAAGGGAGTAGGTTTGGAAGCGTCCCCGTCCCAAGTCGTCGTCTGTTGTGAGTCGTGTTATGACTGAGGTTTTCATTCTTGTTGTTTGTGTAGTGTAAGTGTTGAGGTATTCAGTTGATTTATGGTTCATGTTTATTTAATTAACGTTATTTTATAAGATGATGGATTAAAGTTGTTTAGTTGGTTGAATTAATTGTGTGTTAGTTGAATATTAAATTTAAATATATTATAAATTAAAAAGGTGATTTAATTTATTTAAAAGAGTAAATAATTATCTTTAATTAATAATGTGACAATAATTAATTTAAATAAATATTGTTGAAGATAATTAAATAATATCTTTTATTAATATTAAAATTAGCATAGATAATATCCAGATTAAATAAATTATTTTAGTTACAAACTGTAGATAAATTTGTGCTTTTAAAAGCTGAAAAGGACCAATAGGAAGGGGGCTTTTTGTGAAAAGAAAGCAGAAGTGCTTTAAGGAGTTTTATTTTTGATTTATTATTGGGATGAGAAGAGGATTCTCACACACAGAACTTCTTCTACTCTGTGGTTCTGGGATCTGAGAAGGAAAAATAAAAAGAAAAATAAAAGAAAAGAATTTTGGGAGGATTGTAAATTTTTGGAAGCAAATAATCGATTGGAAGATAGACAGATTCGAAAAGAGAGCTACAGGAGGCGCTCGAGAAGGATCTGTAGGAGGAATTCGAAAGGCTACAGAAGGATTTCTTCTGCAAACGAAGGACTCCAGGTTCCATAAAATTTATCATTTATTTAATTTATTTTTATTTCTATAAAGAAAATCATGTCTGTAATATTTTAAATTAATATTGTGTTTGAAAGAGGGTTTTGTTTGGTTATGTTATAATTTTGGATGATTTCTATTGAAAACCATACTAAATCTTCTGTAGAAAACTTTCATTGAACCTGTTCGAAACTTTTCAACATAGATGAGTAGTGAAAATTTATTATTGAAAATAAAACGAAAACCATCCTTGATTGAAGATCAAATTTATTTGTCTGATCTATTTTGTGATTATTGAAAAATCTGTTAAAAATGCTTACTGATTATATTTTGTATTTTCAAATTTGTCTGAAAGAAAACATTCTGTCTAATTTGTATCTGAACCTTCTCATTCAAAATATATATATATATATATATATATATATATATATATATATATATATATATATATATATATATTCAGTTCTGCTATTCAAACAAATATATATAATAATCTGTGTATTGTTCTGAAATATATATACAAATAAAATAAAATAATATAAATATGTTTATATAAATTAAAAAAATAATGTTCATGAGTTTCTTTTGTTTCTGTGCCCGAATGGGCGAATTGAAATTATAAAAGGGTTTTGTGAAAAGTAAAATAGAATTTAAAAAAGAAAATTAATAAATAAATTTTATTTTAAAAATAAAAAATAAAAAATTTTGAATAGGGGAACGGGGTAGATACCCACGGAAGGCCCACAATGGTATGACGGTAATACATGAAATTTTAGCATACAATGACCAATTTCTTCTGTGACTTAAATTTTGTAGTCATGACCTATATGAAATAGGCTTGTGACCAGCCAGTATCCCGTAATGATGCCGTCATTCTGACGGCTAATGGTCTGTGATTACCACGAGGGTTTTGATAATATTTATTTGTTTTTTGGTTTATTTTTGTTTTATTGTTATTTGATAGTTTTAACTTTATATGTATTATATATTATTTTAATATATATATATTAATATTATTTAATATATATTAATTTATATATATTATATATTATTTAATATATATACTATTAATATATATTATTTATTAATTGTTAAATATTTTATTAAAAATATATATTTTTAAAAATAGAAGATTTATTGAATTTGTGACATATCTTTGGCAGAATGGATTTTACGAAGTATTTTATTTTTAATATTTTTATTTGTTTTTATTTAAAAGATGTATATATTTGTGTAATTGATTTATGAAATTTAATATATATTTTAATGTAAAAACATATTTTAAGAATACGATATTTTGATATTTTGAATTAATGATATAATATTTGTTGACTTGTAATGATTTAGTCTGATTGAGAAAATTAGGAGTAAACAATGTATTTGATTTAGTTACTTATTTTCGAGTTGTGGATTTCTTTAATTGATGGAATTTGTTATTCGTGGTTAACTGTATTATGGCATTGTTTATTCTTAGTTACTCTCGAAATCATGCATGTTGATTTAATTTGATCTTCTTAAACTTGAGTCTAGGTCATGTAGAAAACCTTTGAGTCAACTTATTCATTTATAGGATTCTAAGTTGGGTTTAGAACTTCCAGAGGCAGGGTTTTCTAATGTGAATTGTGATCTCGTACTTGATGGTTGGTCTTGGAGTCGACCTTGATTATGATTTAGATGCTCTTGGATTGTACTGTTTTCTGGTAATGTTCATATGTGATGGCGAGATGGTTATACCTCGCGAAGGCTCATGTGTTGGTTCAATGATGTCTTGTTGATGCAGTCTTGTTTTGTGTTGGTTATTTTGGGATTGATGTTTAGAGAGAGTGGCTCTAGTGGGGGCCGACGCACAAAGGGGCTGTCAGGGTAACCCACATAGAGTTAGATTAATAAGTGATAACTTAAGTAATAAACCACGGGTGGGGATTAAACATTAACAAGATAATTGTGAAGCCTCGTCCACCTGTTAGTGCTATCACAGACTAAAGGGGACTGAGAAGGCCGTGGTTGGCAAGGTCATTACCTTGTCCTCACGAAAGGTCAATGACTCCGCATGAGTGACCCTATGGAGCGGCGCCTTGAGATAGGCCGTCTGGAGAACCATAGATGGAAGCGGCACCTTAACTGGGTTGTCTGGAGAATCCATGTAGAGATGGAGGCGGCACCTTGTAATAGGTTGTCTGGAGAATCCATGTGAAACCATGCGATGACACTCTACTCTAACATTCTGTTTGTGTTGATTTACTGAAGTCCTCTGGAAGTGTTTTATTGATTTGTCTTTGGACATGGTTGGATGTAGTACATGATATTATGTCTTGAGTTCGTTATTATGTTTGGAGTTTCTTTGATGTTGTGAGTGTGACTTGTTATGTTCAGAAGTGTTTTGTTGTTGTTCTTTTGGATTTGCCATTGTTGTGTTCTATGTGGTCTCTGGTGTTAAGTTATTCTTCTTGGAGTTAGTCTTTGTTTTGTTAGTCGTACTTGGTCGGGGACCCTTCCTTGCCTACTCTCAGCACGGGGGTGGTTGGGTGGAACGTGCTTCACACCCCGTTGGGTTTCCCTTTCTATCGCAGGTGTATTTTCATTGCAGGGCTTTTGGAGGATGTTGATGCTCTAGTTATTCTTATGTACCAGATAGTTGTATATACTTCAGTTGTAATGTATTTCATGTTTTTATTGATGTATCGTCTCCCACATGTGATGGGGTGACCTTGATGTAATTCGTATATGTAATTATTGAGATGTACCTTCAGTCTATTGTATTTTATTATTATTTGGGATGTAATGTATATTCGAGCCATGATTTGATTCAGGAGCAATCACTTGTTGGATATGTTATGTTGTATCGATCAAAATATGTAACACTTTATATCTTGATCATCACATGTGTTATCATATGTACTTATGTCATGAATGTAGTTATTGTTCAATGGATATGTAAATGATGAAATGAGGATGAATGGATTCATGTAACGGTTTAATTATGGTTTAACATATTATCGTGTTATGGGTTAGAATCGTCATGTCACTTCGTGTACCCCATTGGAACAAGTGTGCCTCTTAAGATATTGTTATGTTATAATACTTAAGTATGTTATCATATTCTTTTAAAAAAAAAATTGTTCCGTTGTTTTAGTTCCTTTGGGGTTCGCACGGCGGGGCGTGACAGCTTGGTATCAGAGCCAAGGTTGCTAACACTAGGTCCTCTGGGTAGTGTGTCCGTTATGCAACCTTTGCGTAACTCTTGATCTTACATAACTTTAATCGTTGTGCAGGATCATGCCTCGAGGTAGAGGTCGTGGCCAAAGAAGAGGCCGAGGTGGTGGTCATAGAGTCAACCGCCGAAGTCCATCACCGCCAAGCATTCATGGTTCAATGCACGAGGAACAACTAAGTCCTCAACGCAATGCATCAGGTGGTGGAAAAAATCAGGGACAACCTGGTTTGGATGGACAATTGCAGCACATTCTTGGTGAGATTCTTGGTCGTTTGGGACCTAGGCAGGATGAGGTGCAACAGGTTGAGAGAGAGAGAGAGAGGTCACCGAGGCACAGGGATACAGAAGTGGTTCAGGATGTAGTCATAGCAGGCCATATGAGAGATCTGATGCGAGCACACCCTCCTACTTTTGATGGTTCTGGAGGAGGTTTGGAGGCCGAGACATGGCTAATTGACTTAGAGCGATGCTTCGCAATGCACCCCTATGGTAGCAATACCAAGGCTCGGTGTGCAGTTATGCACCTACGAGGTTTCGCATCTACTTGGTGGCGTCTTGAGGAACAAAAGTTACATCTTGATATCAGTATAGTCACATGGGAATTGTTTCTAGACAGGTTCAGGGCTCGCTTCCTCTCAGATCATTGGAGGCAACGCAGGGCTGATGAGTTCCATGACCTTAGGCAATTGTCAATGTCAGTAGAGTAGTATGAGCGACGCTTCTATGAGTTGAAGTAGTATGCGGGTATCAGCCACGATGAAGGGATGTTAGTACAACATTTTGTTTGAGGCTTAAATGCCCAAATTAGTGGTGGTGTGAGAGTCTTCCAGCCGAAGACAATGGAGGTAGCGGTCGAGAAGGCTCGGTTGGTTGAAGAAAATCTAGCTATGGCACTAGGAGGACATATAGGAGGTCAGATGGGTAGTACACCAGTTTCAGATGTTGTTTCTCATGGAGGTCCAGTCTTGGCTGCAGGGTCCTCTAAAGGTCATCAGGAAACCTCTAAGGGTGAGCAACAACAACGCTCTCCGTTTCGTCAGGGAAATAGGTCACAGAATAGGAAGTTTCGGAGTTGGCAACGTAATAGACCTGATCATTTTGTGCAACCAGCACAAAGTATACAATCAGCACCGTCACGAGGCAACTTTCAACAATCGAGTGCGCCAGTTGGAGTCAGAGGCTTTGGGCAGAGCATAGGTTGCTTCTCTTGTGGGCAACAGGGTCATATTGCGAGGAAGTGCCCTCAAGGGAACACTACAGGTTTTAGTCAGGCACCAGTTGCTTCTGAGCCTACAGTAGGTGATGCGAGTAGAGCTTATCATGTGTTTGCGGGTTCTGCAGGACCCAAGTGAGGAAACTCTGGTGTCATCGGATAATGCATTCCTTTTTTAGAGAGGATTATTATTTTTATTTGTTTTGTTTAGTTACTGGCTTCCAGGAGTAAGCCATATTCTAGGGGGGGAGGATGTAATACCCCCATGTTTCTGATACTATTTACTACTATTGTTTGCTTTATATGTTAGTGTGATACTGAATTGTGATGGTAACTGATTCATCATTTTGGTGTGTGGTTGTGTAGTTTAATTGATTGCTACAATTGATATTTTATTATGATTTATGATACTCTATATGTAGGGTTTGGATTATTTTATTAGGTAATGCTTTCTCTCGAATGTTTTATATGTCAATGTGATAATTCTATGATCATGTGATTTGAATTCTGTGTTAATTTATAATGCAATGGTTAGTAATTAGTTATGATGCAGTAGTTTAGTATAATGTTATCTTATGATCTATTTGGATTGGAAATGTTACTATTGACATTGTAATTGTTAGAGTAGATTAGGTGAGAGGACAGGGTAGCATCACTCGTTCACGAGTGCCCTGCTACACTGCGATTCTTTCTCACGGTAGGATGTTGATTTTATATATATATATGTATGCATGTGCTGTTTGACGTTTGCTTGGATGCAGGATTGCAGGAATAAGTCTCGATTCCACCTGCCTCGGCAGGACAGGGCGAGCGATAAACTAGCCCAACGGGTAAAATTGTTGAAAAAGGGAGTAGGTTTGGAAGCGTCCCCGTCCCAAGTCGTCGTCTGTTGTGAGTCGTGTTATGACTGAGGTTTTCATTCTTGTTGTTTGTGTAGTGTAAGTGTTGAGGTATTCAGTTGATTTATGGTTCATGTTTATTTAATTAACGTTATTTTATAAGATGATGGATTAAAGTTGTTTAGTTGGTTGATTTAATTGTGTGTTAGTTGAATATTAAATTTAAATATATTATAAATTAAAAAGGTGATTTAATTTATTTAAAAGAGTAAATAATTATCTTTAATTAATAATGTGACAATAATTAATTTAAATAAATATTGTTGAAGATAATTAAATAATATCTTTTATTAATATTAAAATTAGCATAGATAATATCCAGATTAAATAAATTATTTTAATTACAAACTGTAGATAAATTTGTGCTTTTAAAAGCTGAAAAGGACCAATAGGAAGGGGGCTTTTTGTGAATAGAAAGCAGAAGTGCTTTAAGGAGTTTTATTTTTGATTTATTATTTTGATGAGAAGATTATTCTCACACACAGAACTTCTTCTACTCTGTGGTTCTGGGATCTGAGAAGGAAAAATAAAAAGAAAAACAAAATAAAAGAATTTTGGGGGGATTGTAAATTTTTGGAAGAAAATAATCGATTGAAAGATAGACAGATTCGAAAAGAGAGCTACAGGAGGCGCTCGAGAAGGATCTGTAGGAGGAATTCGAAAGGCTACAGAAGGATTTCTTCTGCAAACGAAGGACTCCAGGTTCCATAAAATTTATCATTTATTTAATTTATTTTTATTTCTATAAAGAAAATCATGTCTGTAATATTTTAAATTAATATTGTGTTTGAAAGAGGGTTTTGTTTGGTTATGTTATAATTTTGGATGATTTCTATTGAAAACCATACTAAATCTTCTGTAGAAAACTTTCATTGAACCTGTTCGAAACTTTTCAACATAGATGAGTAGTGAAAATTTATTATTGAAAATAAAACGAAAACCATCCTTGATTGAAGATCAAATTTATTTGTCTGATCTATTTTGTGATTATTGAAAAATCTGTTAAAAATGCTTACTGATTATATTTTATATTTTCAAATTTGTCTGAAAGAAAACATTCTGTCTAATTTGTATCTGAACCTCCTCATTAAAAATATATATATATATATATATATATATAAATATATATATATATTCAGTTCTGCTATTCAAACAAATATATATAATACTCTGTGTATTGTTCTGAAATATATATATATATAAATAAAATAAAATAATATAAATATGTTTATATAAATTAAAAAAAATATGTTCATGAGTTTCTTTTGTTTCCGTGCCCGAATGGGCGAATTGAAATTATAAAAGGATTTTGTGAAAAGTAAAATAGATTTTAAAAAAAGAAAATTAATAAATAAATTTTTAAAAATAAAATAAAATTTTAGATGTCAGGGAGGCAGGGGCGGTGGGCCGTCCACCCCTGACCTATTAGGCGGCCAACTGGCCATTGCTTCATAGAACACCAGCCAATTTCTGTGAAAACTCGCAGTAGCCATGGTGGGCAGCCGACGACCCGGTACAATCCCCTGTGGTACCGTCGTTACCACCCGAGGCGGCCCCAATGATACCCATGATACAGGGAGACGATAATGTTTAATTTGTTTTTTTGGTTTATTTTGTTTATTGTTATTTAATGCGATTTTAACTTTTGCCCATATATATTATATATTATTTTATTATATATATTAATATTATTTAATATATGTATTAATTTATATATATTATATATTATTTAATATATATACTATTAATATATATTATTTATTAATTGTTAAATATTTTATTAAAAATATATATTTTTAAAAATAGAAGATTTATTGAATTTGTGACATATCTTTGGCAGAATGGATTTTACGAAGTATTTTATTTTTAATATTTTTATTTGTTTTTATTTAAAAGATGTATATATTTGTGTAATTGATTTATGAAATTTAATATATATTTTAATGTAAAAACATATTTTAAGAATACGATATTTTGATATTTTGAATTAATGATATAATATTTGTTGACTTGTAATGATTTAGTCTGATTGAGAAAATTAGGAGTAAACGATGTATTTGATTTAGTTACTTATTTTCGAGTTGTGGATTTCTTTAATTGATGGAATTTGTTATTCGTGGTTAACTGTATTATGGCATTGTTTATTCTTAGTTACTCTCGAAATCATGCATGTTTATTTAATTTGATCTTCTTAAACTTGAGTCTAGGTCATGTAGAAAACCTTTGAGTCAACTTATTCATTTATAGGATTCTAAGTTGGGTTTAGAACTTCCAGAGGCAGGGTTTTCTAATGTGAATTGTGATCTCGTACTTGATGGTTGGTCTTGGAGTCGACCTTGATTATGATTTAGATGCTCTTGGATTGTACTATTTTCTGGTAATGTTCATATGTGATGGCGAGATGGTTATACCTCGCGAAGGCTCATGTGTTGGTTCAATGATGTCTTGTTGATGCAGTCTTGTTTTGTGTTGGTTATTTTGGGATTGATGTTTAGAGAGAGTGGCTCTAGTGGGGGCCGACGCACAAAGGGGCTGTCAGGGTAACCCACATAGAGTTAGATTAATAAGTGATAACTTAAGTAATAAACCACGGGTGGGGATTAAACATTAACAAGATAATTGTGAAGCCTCGTCCACCTGTTAGTGCTATCACAGACTAAAGGGGACTGAGAAGGCCGTGGTTGGCAAGGTCATTACCTTGTCCTCACGAAAGGTCAATGACTCCGCATGAGTGACCCTATGGAGCGGCGCCTTGAGATAGGCCGTCTGGAGAACCATAGATGGAAGCGGCACCTTAACTGGGTTGTCTGGAGAATCCATATAGAGATGGAGGCGGCACCTTGTAATAGGTTGTCTGGAGAATCCATGTGAAACCATGCGATGACACTCTACTCTAACATTCTATTTGTGTTGATTTACTGAAGTCCTCTGGAAGTGTTTTATTGATTTGTCTTTGGACATGGTTGGATGTAGTACATGATATTATGTCTTGAGTTCGTTATTATGTTTGGAGTTTCTTTGATGTTGTGAGTGTGACTTGTTATGTTCAGAAGTGTTTTGTTGTTGTTCTTTTGGATTTGCCATTGTTGTGTTCTATGTGGTCTCTGGTGTTAAGTTATTCTTCTTGGAGTTAGTCTTTGTTTTGTTAGTCGTACTTGGTCGGGGACCCTTCCTTGCCCCTTCTACTCTACGGCCTGGGGATTTGGTTGGGTGGAGCGATTCGCCATACCGGTTGGGTTTCCCTTTCTATGTGAGGGTGTATTTTCATTGTGGGAGCTTTTGGGAGATGTTGATGCCCCGGTTATTCTTATGTTGCGAGATGATTTGTATACTTGGGTTGTATGTGGCTTCATGTTTTGTGATGCGCCGTCTCCATTGTGGCGATGGGGTGACCTTGATGTAGTGTGTATATGGTGTGAGATGGCCCTTCGGTCTGTTGTGTTTATTGTTGGGATGTGTCATGTTAGAATGATTTGATTGGGCAATCACTTGTTGGATCATGTTGCATGATCGTCCAAGAAATATATATCTTGATCATCACATGTGTTATCATATGTACTTATGTCATGAATGTAGTTATTGTTCAATGGATATGTAAATGATGAAATGAGGATGAATGGATTCATGTAACGGTTTAATTATGGTTTAACATATTATCGTGTTATGGGTTAGAATCGTCATGTCACTTCGTGTACCCCATTGGAACAAGTGTGCCTCTTAAGATATTGTTATGTTATAATACTTAAGTATGTTATCATATTCTTTTAAAAAAAAAATTGTTCCGTTGTTTTAGTTCCTTTGGGGTTCGCACGGCGGGGCATGACACTTATTCCTCCAGTGTCTTCCAATGTGTTGATGTTTACTCCTGTAGTGCCTAATACTAAGGATACTCTCAAGATAGATGTCCCTAAAGAAGATCCTTCTAAAGTGAAATACTAATTCTACTTCTTCTCAAGAGAATGCATGTCTTGGTGATGATTGGGGTTCCTTACACTTTACAGACTCCTTCATTGTGGAATATAAAGTCAACCTGGTCCACTTAGACCTTCTAATAACATCATCCACACCTGTCATCAAAGATTATTACTCTTTTTTATTGTGGGATAAGGTGAATGCAAATTGTAATGTTCTTAGTGTTGATTCTCTTTCTAAGGAAGATGATTGTGTTTCTGCTAAAGAGGATAATGTTGAAATTAAAGAGGATGAAGGAGATCGCATAGAGGAGTGTGGTCCCCATTATTAGGATAGTTCTCTTTCTGAGGATCATCCTTCTTTTCAAGACCTACGAACATGTTATGGCCCTAGCTTTGAGCTTGTCTCTAAGAATGGCTATGAGTGTAAATGTTGTGGGAATAACGAACAAGGAATTCAGGACCCTATAGAATTCACACCCCATAAGAATAATTTGGGACTTGGTTGCTTGAAAGAATGATCTAAACAAAGGCCATGGTTGAGTGACATGAATTATTCTCAACCTCATTTTGTTGAAAAGACTTGTCTTCCTTTGTCTTCAATCTTCATTCCTTCTACTTCTTCTTGTGAGAAGTCAAACCTTTCTCCATAAGAGAAAGGTTTGCTTCCTGGTCCTCATTCTTTATCTAAGCAATAGTGTATTTTGTTGTGGATTCTCAAAGCCTACTTGATCACTCTTCCTTATCCTACACATAGGAAATTTCATAAGCATGATAAAGAGAAACATCCATTTTGTGGATACAATCAAGTTCTTGGCCCTTCCAAAAGTTAATGTAAAGCCTTGAAGGATAAAATACAACTTCTTGATTTAGGTTCCATTAAACTCCCTTTTGATTGATGTACCTTCCTTTTCTTTGCATGACAAGTGATATCGAGGTTTACCTCTATCCTACGTGTTCTAAGTATCTTGCATGGTTCTCCCCCCCTATGTGTTGGGGGTAGTGATAACTTGTTTTGGAGATGTGTGTCCTTCTTTGGGACCCCCTCTTTTCTCTATATCTTTCAATTAAAGTGTCACTTGAGTGGACCCTCTTTCTCTTGAAGGGTTCCCGAGGGACCCCCTTTGAGATTTTTTCTCTTGAGTAAAATCATTTGCATCTAGCTTGGGGGCAACCTGACTAGACCTTTCTTTTCAAACAGTGCGTCCCTTCGATGGACCCATTCTTCATGACGGGTTCCCGAGGGACCCCTTTGAAATTTTTCCAAATTGTTGATGGTCTGCATGAATGTCCGCTTACTTTCCTACATGGTCACTTTCACTTTATAGTTGTGCCTGTGAAGTCACTTTCTGACTCTGCAGAGTCCCCTTCCTTTAGTTTCCTCCATGTAAGAGATCTTGGGGGATACCTCCTTGTAGGTCCGTGGATTTGTAGGGAATTTCCTTTGAGCTTCCTCCATGTGAGAGATCTTGGGGGTGGCTCCCCTGCAGGTTTGTAGGGAACTTTCTTTGGGTTTCCTCCATGTGAGAGATCTTGGGGGTTGCCTCCTTAAAGGTCCATGGTCCTATAAGATGCTTTTCCCAGCTTCCTTCATGTGAGA
>VDFB02390999.1:0-12768 GCA_007258455.2 Sequoia sempervirens | reverse complement strand
GATGGCGGGAAGTGGATTACTTAATATTATTGAACGATCCACATGTGATCTCTAAGATAGCGAGTGAACCTACATTAGATTTGTAATTTCAAAATGTAAGATACATGTTTAGGAAATACCCTTAAACCATTCAATATAAATGGCCTAATTGAATACAAATGATAAAATATGTAAGCCTCATTTATGTCTAAGGAATGTTACTTGAATGAAAATACAATTAACTATTAATATAGGACAATTTATGAATGCTATAGGGTTTACGGTTTAGAGTTTAGGATTTAGGTTTTAGGGTAATAGGATGGCTTAAGGGGATCTATGTAGTAAGGTCCTGGTACAAAATGGCATGGCTTTTAATTGAATAAAATTTGGTGAAGATTCCAAAGGAAACCAAATTTCATTAAGGTCTGAGGCAACTTCACCAAATTTTATTCACTTGAGTCATGTCATTTTGTCCTTGGAACTTACTAGACATAGATCTCCTTAAGCCATCCTATCACCTTAAACCATAAATTAATCAACCTAGATCATGATTTATCTCATTCATATTATAATCTTGCACGATCTTATTATTGTTAAATTTGGTTTCCTTGGGAAACTTTGCCAAATTTTGAGAACTTATTTGATCCCCTTGAGAAATGTCATATTAGGACCCCTTAAGACATCAATTTTATGATTTAGGTGATAGGATGGCTTATGATCTATGTCTCAGTGAGGCCCTAGGACAAAATGACACATGGTTCATGAATAAAATTTGGTGAAGTTTCCCAAGGAAACCACTCATTAATAGCCTAAAAATGATGGCTTTAGGGTTTAGGGTTTAGAGTTTATATTTTAGGGTTTAGGGTAATAGGATAGCTTGAGGGGATCTATGTAGTAAGATCCTATGAAAAAATTACATGGCTTAAGGGAATAAATTTTGGTGGAGTTGCCTAAGGCAACCAAATTTGATTTTAAGGTCCTAGGACAAAATGAATTCTTTAGTGTTTAGGGTTTAGATTTTAGAGTTTCAGGTTTAGGGTTTAGGGAACTTAGGGTGAAGTTTTGGTGTCCCTTGGGAGCCTGCACTTTGGATTCGGCAAGTTAGTGAAGACAACATTTTCTGTGGAATAGTAGATTGAGATAGCTCTTGTTTCAACTGACTAACTCAGATCATGAAATCCTCATTCATATTATATAACTTAGTAATGATCTTTATTATCAAGTAACTTGGTTGCCTTGGGAAACATCACCAAATTTTGAGAATTTCTTTGATCCCTTAAGAAATGTCATATTAGGAGCCCTTAAGACATTGATTTATGATTTAGGGTGATAAGATGGCTTAAGGGGATCTATTTCTAGTGAGGTCCTAGGAAACAATGACATGGCTCAAGTGAATAAAATTTGGTGAAGTTGCTCAAGGCAAGTCTAAATTTCATTAAGATCCTAAGAAAAAATGATGGCTTTAGGTTTTAGGGTTTAGACTTTAGAGTTTAGGGTTTAGGGTAATAGGATGGCTTAAGGGGATCTACATGTAATAAGATCCTAGGAAAAAATTACACGGCATAAGGGAATGAAATTTGGTGGAGCTGCTCTTATGCAAATTCAAATTTCATTTTAAGGTCCTAAGGCAAAATTCAAATACTTTAGTGTTGAGGGTTTTGATTTTAAAGTTCAGGGTCTAGGGTTTAGCAAACTTAGGGTGAAGTTTTGGTGTCCCTTGGAATATAATGGACTTGCAAGTTAGTGAAGAACACTTTCTTGTGGAACAGTTGATTGAGATAGCTCTTGTTTCAACTAACTAACCTAGATCAAGTGAAATCTCATTCATATTATAATCTTGCACGATCTTATGACAGCACTTTCTGGTTGCCTTGGGAAACTTCACCAAATTTTGAGAACTTTGATCCCCTTAAGAAATGTCATATTAGGACCCCCTTAAGACATCGAGATTTATGATTTAGGTGATAGGATGGCTTAGGGGATCTCGGTGGTTCAGTGAGGTCCTAGGACAAAATGACATGGCTCAAGTGAATAAAATTTGGTGGTAAGGCTCCTGCTGTTCAAACTCTCATTAAGGGCCTAGGAAAAAATGATATCTTTAGGGTTTTGTAGGTTTAGGCTTAGTGGCACAGGATGGCTTTATGATCTTTGTAGCAAGGTCCCAAGCAATAAAATGGTATGGTTTAAGGAATAAAATTTGGTGGAGTTCCTACAAGTGTTCAAATTTCATTTTAAGGTCCTAGGACAAAATGAACGCTTTAGTGTTAAGGGTTTATATTTTAGAGTTCAGGGTTTAGGGTTTAGCGAGCTTAGGGTGAAGTTTGGGGGGGCCTTGGAATAATGGACTTGCAAGTTAGTGCCTAGTTTATGAATATTTTTTATTTTATGAATAGATTGACTATTTGTGTAATAGAAACACATAATTATGTATTATTAAGATTGAGTTTGATGTATATTTTAACTCGATATATTTTTAATTAAATATAAGATTATTTTATTTCAACATTTTTTTCATTAATATTTCCCACTTGAATGAATTTTATGATATAAAATGTATAATATAAAATTAGTTAATGTTGAATCAAGTATTTTATTTTTTATTGTTTGGAATTGAAAGAACCTAAAAGAAAGAAAAGAAAAATATTTATATTCTTTTAGTGTCTAGGTAACTAGTGCAAAAATTGAGATTTTAGACTAAACTAGAAGCCTAATTAACAAGTAATTGACTAGAATGAGGGTTAAGATTGTCAAAAGACAAGAGACAACAAATGCAAACAGGAAATGGAAACAAGGCATGACTAACAGAGATCAAAACATAAAATAGAAATGAATGTTGAATATTATCTCATTAAGTGACAATTGGAAATGGATTTGTGCAAATTGGATTTTACGAATTTGCTAACTAAATTTGGTAAAACAAACATTGATGTACCCTATGAATTGTAATCATTCAAATACATATTATTTTCTAATCTAATTATAATTTAACATATTGTTTTCTCCACAATGCAAAATGAAATCTCTGTTAATTAAGTAATGCAAATAATCTCTTTGAGCTTGAAATTAGGTTTTCTAAAATCAAAGGATTGTTCAATTCTCAATTTAGGGTTTTAGCAAAAAGAATTGTTTCCTAATTCAATTCTTAGGGTTTGAATCAAGCAACCAGGGTTTTGAATGAATTTTGTTTCATCTCAAACTAGGTTTTCAAAACTCTTTTGTTTGATTTGAATTCAGGGTGTCAAAAAGCTTGATTAAGGTTTCTAAATGAATTTTTTTATTTCATTTCAATTTCTAGGGTTTTGAAATGCAATTTTTTTTGTTTCTTTTTAATTAGAGTTTTCAAATACAATTTTTTTGGTTTGATCAAACAATTTAGGTTCCAAAAGCTAAATTTTGTTTCTAAAATACAATTCAAGGTTCATTTTTTCATTTCTATTCAATATCTTCAAGTTTCATTGCATTTTTTCATCTATTTCTACAATTCCTTATTTCTACTCTAACAAGAAATAAAATTCTTAAAACGTCAAATCAATTAAAAAAATACTAAAATCAATTCTTTTATTGACAATTTCAATAAAAAATGAAAAAATGCTAAAAAGTGGGGATGGAGGCATACCTGGAGGCTAGTTTTTGTAGTTGTTGTCACCCACAAACTCGGGATCCCATGCATAGTGAAAATGAAGTTTTTTTTGTTTTTAAAAAATAAATACCATTACAAAACAGGATCCTGATTATTACAAAACGGGATCCCAATTTTTATAAATCGGGAACTCGTTTTGTACTAATCGAGATCACGTTTCATGTATGTCGGTTTGGGACCCTTAACAAATGGAATCCCAATTTTTAAAAAGTGGGATCCCATTTGACATTTAGGCTCGGGATCCCATTTATAAAACTCGGGATCCCAATTTTTAAAAATCAGGATCCTATTTATAAAACTCAAGATCCTAATTTTTAAAAATCAAGATCCCATTTATAAAACTCGGGATCTCATTTTTGCAATGTCGATTTTGATTTTTTGGCTAAGGAAAAAACTTCCACGTTTTGCGGACTCAACTTTGTGCACTTACCCACTACAAACCTATAAACTTAAGCATAATCATAACCATAACATTAACCCTAATTCTATTTCTAACCTAACCTAGCCTTGATCCAAACCATAACCCTAATATTAACCCTAACCCTAACCCAAACCATAACCCTAACCTTAACCAAAATTATAATCTCAACCCTAAACCTAACCCTAATTCTATATTTAATTGTAACCCTAAACCTAGCCCTAATTTTATATCTAATTGTAACCCTAACCTTAACCCTAAACCTAACCATAACCATAATTGTAACCCTAACCCTAATTCTATCTCTAATACTAACCTTAACTCTAACCCTAAAATTAACCCTAATTGTAACCCAAATCATAAACCTAGCCCTAATTGTATCTCTAATCATAACCAAAAACCTAACCCTAACCCTAATCCTATCTCTAACTTTAACAATTTCTCTAATCCTAATTCTAACCATTACCCTAATTCTATCTCTAATTGTAACCCTACCCAAACCTTATCCCCAGCCCTAACTCTAAACTCTAACCCTAACCCTAATTCTATATCTAATGCTAACCCTAACCCTATTCTAACCTTAACGCTACCTCTAACCATAACTCTAATTTTAACCCTAATAATATGTCTCTAAGAATAACCCTAACCCTAACCCCAATTTTATCTCTAGTCATAACCCTAACTATAATCTTAACCCTAACCCTAACCCCAACCCTAACTATAGAATTATACCTAACCATAATCCTAAGACTAACCCTAACCCTAGCCCTAATTCTATCTCTTCTCTTAACCCTAACCCTAATCCTAACCCTAACCATACCTTTCATCCTAAATTTATGTCTAATCCTAAACCTAACCCTAATTGTGATGATAGCCCCAATCCAAATCTAATTCTACCTCTAATCATAATCATAACCTTAATCGTAACCTTAAACCTAATTTTACTATTAATGCTAATCCAACCATAATCTCAAACTTATCTCTAACCCTAACCTTAACTGTAACCCTCTCCCTGATAGAAAAATTGTCATTGATGTCAGACTATGAAGTCAGGAATGGTAAAACATTAGAGAAACAAGTCATATTGAGAATGGAGTCTCAATTCATTGGATCACTGACATATTGCTGTCTTGTCAAATATAACATTGACTAATCTTGTGTAGTATTAAAGGCAGTATATAATAAGGTTATTATCAGGCTATAAAGTTATTATCGGGCTATTGCAAGATAAAGAAAATCATGTGGTGTATCTACACTGAATAATGGTAATTCAAATATACGGTTGGAACTCGACCAATGTAGATAACTACAACTCGCATGTAGAAGAAATTGTATCTACACCAGATCGATATTTATTTCTGATCAAATCCGTATTGAAGAAATTGCATCTACAGATTGGAACTTGAACAATGTAGATAACTACAGCTCGAACGCACAAATGTGTTAACAAAAGGATAAACGAAGGTGTTTTGAACGATAACAAGTTTTTAGTTATGAACTGGCGTATGGTTATTGATTAAATTATACGCGTCTTTTAAAAAGGGCGTCACTATGAACAGATACGAATGGAAACTAAAATGGTTACTTTCTATAAGGACGCGACTCATCCATGCAAGACGTGTTTAAAATATGTTTATTAATTGGTACGCCTAAACAGGTTCCCAAATAAACAATGATTTCTGAAGAGGCACGAATTAAACAAAGAGTTTTCTGAAAAGTGCGAATAAGTTGTTCTGAAGTAAATACAAACTAAGAGTCACCAATTAAAAGAAATGCTTTTTCTTTAAGAAGAGGCTTAATTCTCAAATTAAGGAAAAATAATTATTAAAAAAAATATGAATAAAATCTATTAAGAAAATAAATCTTCAAAGGGTTCACGATAAACGTCCTCTCATAAAAAGATACAACTCTTGAGAAACATAATTTAATTTATATCCATATCATTATTGATCGGGGTGGTTGTTTTTGAAGATTAGCAGTTCAGTCAGATTCCCATCTCCTTGTGTGGGTTGAAGGTGATATTATTTCACATAGAGCAGATTGGAGAGTTGGGTTTGTGCAGATCAGATTGAAGGCAGTCTCACTTCCATCAAGTCAAGGATTGGTGCCTTGCATTAGGGGTTGGTGCTCCTTGTAGGCAAGTGTCTACTAAATTTGTAAAGGTCTAGGTGTTCCTTGTAGGCTACATTCTACTAAATCATCTTGGTATAAATCTGTAGGTTGGTGCCTACTTTAAAAATATTATTTCAATAAAGTTGTGTCAATTTGGGGAAATTGGTTCATATCAAAAATTGATTGTAATAAGTTTGATTTACTGATTCACCCTGCCCCCCCCCCCCTCTCAGTAAATCTTTTGTGCTCTTCAATTGGTATCAGAGCAAGGTCCTTCTTGAAAGCCTAACCGCTTGAAGGAGATCCTTAAGAGCACTTATGGCGAATCAAAGCAACACTGTGAAAGCACCCATCTTTGATGGGACTAATTATGCATTCTGGAATATCAAGATGGAAGCATACTTGAATGCACTTGGGTTTGATGTGTGGCAATCTGTTGTTGATGGGTATTCACCTCCAGCTACCCCTCCAACGGATCAAGCAGGGAAAAAGAGAAGTGAAAACAATGCAAAGGCTAAGCATGCTCTTCTTTGCAGCCTAACAGATTCTGAGTTTACAAAAGTCATGAGATGCAAATCAGCAAAAGAGATTTGGGACAAACTTCAAAATATTTATGAAGGAGATGCAAAAGTTAAGAAGGCAAAGTTGCAAACTCATAGAAGAAAGTTGGAGACTCTCAAAATGGAGGATGATGAAGATATTGCTTCATATTTTCTTCGTGTTGATGAAACAGTGAATATCATGAGGGGACTTGGTGAAGAGATCAAGGATGACTTCATTATTGACAAAATTCTAAGATCTCTTTCTACAAAGTTTGAAGCCAAGGTTGCAGCATTGGAGGAATTAACAAACTTGGATCAGCTAACCAAAGATGAATTACGTGGAATCCTTGCTGCCTATGAGATGAGGATTGAAGGAAGATCACCACAAAAGGAAGTCTCATTCAAAGCATCCAAAAAGGGCAAGAACAAGCATGAAGAAAAGGATGAAAAATCAAGTGATGAAGCTTAATCTTACTTCATGGGAAAACTTAAGAAAGGAAAAGGAAAATACAAAGGAAAATTTCCTTTTAAATGCTTCAATTGTGGAAAAGTTGGACATTATGCCTCAAAATGTCCTCAAAATGAAAGCAGCTCTAGTGAAGATGAAAAAGAATTCAGCAACAAGAAAAAGGGAAAGAAGAATTTCAATAATAACTCAAAGAAGAAGTTTCAAAAACATAAGAAGAGTTTCTATTCAAAGAAAGATAGCAGCACCTCCGAAGAACAAAGTGAAGATTGCTCAAGCAATGGTGAAGAGGAAATATTGTTCATGGCTGAATGTGAAGAACCAAATGCTGATCAAGATTTTGATAAAGAAGAGTTTGGTCAAGAATGTAATGAAGAAGAGGAAGTGGATCTTGAAGAAGAACTGTACTATGCTTATAAGAAGAATGAAGATTTGAAGAAGAAAGTTGCCAAGTACAAATTGAAGGTCAAAGTGATGACAAAAGACTTGGAGAATTCAAGCAAAACCATTGAAGATTTGAGAACACAAATCATGGAAGCTGAAAGAAATGAAGAAGAATTGAAAAACAAACTCTATACAAAGGAGATGAAATGTGACAAGCTAGAGCAAGAGATAGCAATGCTAAAATTGGAATTGGAGAAAACAAAAGTACAACATACAAAAATTGATGAAGAATCCAACAAGTTGATTGAGCTAATGAAGGCTCAAGATTTTCTTCAAAGCAAAATAGAAGGTAGCTTTGAAGACCAATCCAAAAAGGTTGCTAGTTCCAAAGAAAACATCAAGACCCTGTCAAAGCAAGTTGAAGGAGAATGGATAAGTGCTGATCCTAAAAGAAAATCAAACACTAGGCAATCATATACATTCAATGGGTATTGTTTTCTATGTAACAAATTTGGCCACAAGGCCTTAAATTGTAAAAATAAAGTAAAAAATATTTCTAGCTACTTTAGGAGAGATTATAATCCTTTCACACCATTAATGGACTATAATAGTCTATGCTACAATTGTAATAACTTTGGGCACAAAGCACAAGATTGTAGGACAGTTTTTAATGATTCTTCAAAGCAAAACAAGAAAGAAGATAAGTCCATCAAAAAGAAAGGAATACCTATCAAAGTGTGGAGGAAAAAGGAGAAATCAATGTTCATCCAAATAGCCTTACATGCCGAAAGTAAGAAGGATAGATGGTACATTGATAGTGGGTGCTCAAAGCACATGACAGGTGACAAGAGCAAATTCATCCCTCTTGAACCTACTGATGAAGGAACAGTAAGATTTGGTGATAATACAAGAAAACAAATAAAAGGAAAAGGAACACTTAGTCTAGATAATGGGAAAACAAAAACAGAAAATGTTTTGTATGTTAAGGGCCTAAAAGAAAATCTTCTAAGTGTTAGTCAACTTTGTGATCAAGGGCATAGTATCACATTTCTTTCTAATACATGTGATATCAAGAAAGATGGAAAGTTGGTTGCTCAAGCTGAAAGGAAACATAATTTGTATGTCTTAAAGGAGATAAGTTGTGAAAGTTGCAACTTAGTACAAGAGGATGAAAGTTGGTTATGGCACAAGAGGCTAGGTCATCTCAACTTTGATAATATTGTCAAAGTTAGCAAATCAAATGCTGTGAGAGATATGCCAAGGATAACAAAACCTTCTAATATCATTTGTAGAGAATGTCAACTTGGAAAGCAAACAAGGTCAAGTTTTAAGTCTAAGGAACATTCTTCATCAAAGCCCTTAGAACTCATACATACAGATCTTTGTGGACCAACCAAATCCAAGAGCATGAATGGAGAAAGATATTTTATGTTGCTGATTGATGACTTCTCAAGAATGACTTGGGTTGCATTTTTGAAAGAAAAATTTGAAGCTTTTGATAAATTCAAAGCTTTCAAAGAGCTGGTTGAAAATGAAGTAAACATCAAGATAAAATGTCTTAGATCAGATCGAGGAGGAGAATTCACATCAAAGGAATTTGAAAATTTCTGCATAGAGCATGGAATTAAAAGGCAATTTTCTGCAGCAAGAACCCCTCAACAAAATGGGGTTGTAAAAAGGAAAAATAGGACGGTTCAAGAAATGGCAAGGGCAATGCTAAATGAAACCAAGATAGCAAATTCCTTTTGGAAGGAAGCAATTCATACAGCAGTTTACATCTTGAATCGTGCACAAATAAGAGTGAACAATGAGAAGACACCATATGAACTTTGGAAAGGTAGACCAGCAACTGTCAAGTACTTCAAAATTTTTGGAAGCACTTGCTACATTAGAAGAGATGAAGATTTGAGCAAATTTGACACAAGAGCAGATGAGGGAATCTTTCTTGGCTACTCATCAAAAAGTAAGGCATATAAATGCTACAACAAAAGAACTCACAAAATTGTTGAAAGTGCTAATGTAAGAATTGATGAAGGAAAGCAATTCAAAGAAGTTGGACAAAGTGATCACCATGTTCAAACTATGAATGATGAAGACAAAGAGGATGAGGACTCCCAAGAGGAAGAAAAGGAGGAAGAGGCAAAGGAAGGAGAATCTTCACAAAAGACTCCCATGAAGACACCAAAGACACCTTCCAAGTTTGTTCAAAAGAACCATCCTGAAGATTTGATTCTTCAAGATAGATGTAGATCTACAAGGAAAATGGTGAATTACAATGAAGATTGTCATGCAGCATTCCTATCTCAAGTTGAGCCCAAAACTTTTGAAGAAGCAAGCAAAGACAAATGTTGGATTGGTGCAATGAATGAAGAATTGGATCAAATAGAGAAAAATGAAACTTGGGAACTTGTCCCAAGACCAAAAGATAAGAATGTAATTGGCACAAAATGGGTTTTTAGAAACAAATTAAATGAAGATGGTCAAGTCACCAGGAACAAAGCAAGGTTAGTGTGCAAGGGCTATGCACAAGTTGAAGGAGTAGATTTTGAGGAAACATTCGCACCAGTTGCAAGGATTGAAGCAATTAGAATGTTTTTATCCTATGCAAGTCACAAGAAGTTTAAGGTGTATCAAATGGATGTCAAATCTGCTTTTCTTAATGGAGATCTAGAGGAGGAAGTTTATATTGAACAACCTAAAGGCTTCCTATTATCAGAAGACAAGGATTATGTGTGCAAGTTAAAGAAAGCTCTCTATGGGCTTAAACAAGCTCCTAGAGCTTGGTATTCTAGACTTGACAAGTATCTCAAAGAGCAAGGTTTCAAAAGAGGAGATGTAGATAGAAATTTATACATCAAAGAAGAGGATGGACACTTATTGATTGTGGTGGTGTATGTAGATGACATCATTTTTGGTGGAGATAAGGACAAAATGTGCAAAGAATTTTCATCATGTATGCAAAAAGAGTTTGAGATGTCAATGTTGGGAGAATTATCCTTTTTCCTTGGGCTACAAATTTCACAATCAAGTAAAGGTATTTTCATCTCCCAAGCCAAATATGTGAAGGAAATGTTGAAAAGGTTTAGGATGGAAGATTGCAATCCTGTGAGCACTCCCATGGTTACAGGATCAAACACTTTATAGATCAATGATTGGAAGTTTGTTGTATCTAACTTCTACAAGACCAGACATAATGCAAGCTGTTGGAGTTGTGGCAAGATTTCAAGCAGCACCAAAAGAAACACATGTTCATGCAGTAAAGCGTATATTCAAGTATTTGAAAGGCACTATGGAATATGGTCTATGGTACCCTAGCAGAAATGATTTCACTCTTGAAGCATTCACAGATGTTGATTGGGCTGGCAATGTGGATGATAGAAAAAGTACAAGTGGAGGAGCTTTTTTTCTTGGAGGAAATCTAGTGTCTTGGATAAGCAAAAAAACAAGAATCAGTCTCTCTATCTACAGCAGAAGCTGAATATATATTGCAGCAGCATGTTGCACTCAACTTTTGTGGATGAGGCAAACTTTAAGAGACATCAAGGTGGAGTATGATCATCCTTGCACTATCTATTGTGATAATACTAGTGCAATCAATATCTCCAAGAATCCAGTGATGCACTCAAGAACCAAGCACATCCCTATTAAGTATCACTTTTTGAGAGAACAAGTAGGAGAATGACAAGTGTGTTTGGAATATATAACTACAAAAGAGCAAATTGCTGATATATTTACTAAACCACTTCCAAGAGATACATTTGAATATCTAAGGGACAAATTGAGAGTTGTTCCACATCCATCAAAATGAGTGATGGAAGCATACATTCAGGGGGAGCTACGTACAATATCTTGTAGGTTCATAAAATTACAAGTAAAGTTAGTTTGAAGACCCCTTGCCATTGATGTCAAAGGGGGAGAAATTGGAGTTAGGGGGGAGCAATAAGAAAAAGATCAAAAGTTGTTTTTGAAGAGGTTGCCATCAATGACAAAGGGGGAGATTGATAGAAAAATTGTCATTGATGTCAGACTATGAAGTCAGGAATGGTAAAACATTAGAGAAACAAGTCATATTGAGAATGGAGTCTCAATTCATTGGATCACTGACATATTGCTGTCTTGTCAAATATAACATTGACTAATCTTGTGTAGTATTAAAGGCAGTATATAATAAGGTTATTATCGGGCTATTGCAAGATAAAGAAAATCATGTGGTGTATCTACACTGAATAATGGTAATTCAAATATACGGTTGGAACTCGACCAATGTAGATAACTACAGCTCGCATGTAGAAGAAATTGTATCTACACCAGATCGATATTTATTTCTGATCAAATCGGTATTGAAGAAATTGCATCTACAGATTGGAACTTGAACAATGTAGATAACTACAGCTCGAACGCACAAGATGTGTTAACAAAAGGATAAACGAAGGTGTTTTGAACGATAACAAGTTTTTAGTTATGAACTGGCGTATGGTTATTGATTAAATTATACGCGTCTTTTAAAAAGGGCGTCACTATGAATAGATACGAATGGAAACTAAAATGGTTACTTTCTATAAGGACGCGACTCATCCATGCAAGACGTGTTTAAAATATGTTTATTAATTGGTACGTCTAAACAGGTTCCCAAATAAACAATGATTTCTGAAGAGGCACGAATTAAACAAAGAGTTTTCTGAAAAGTGCGAATAAGTTGTTCTGAAGTAAATACAAACTAAGAGTCACCAATTAAAAGAAACGTTTTTTTTCTTTAAGAAGAGGCGACTCAAATTAAGGAAAAATAATTATTAAAAAAGATGAATAAAATTTGTTAAGAAAACAGATCTTCAAAGGGTTCACAAATAAACGTGTCCTCTCATAAAAAAAGATACAACTCTTGAGAAACATACTTAATTGATATCCATATCATTGTTGATTTGTGTGGTTGTTTTTGAAGATTAGCAGTTCAGTCAGATTCCCATCTCCTTGTGTGGGCTGAAGGTGATATTATTTATCACATAGAGCAGATTGGAGAGTTGGGTTTGTGCAGATCAGATTGAAGGCAGTCTCACTTCCATCAAGTCAAGGATTGGTGCCTTGCATTAGGGGTTGGTGCTCCTTGTAGGCAGGTGTCTACTAAATTTGTAAAGGTCTAGGTGTTCCTTGTAGGCTACATTCTACTAAATCATCTTGGTGTAAATCTGTAGGTTGGTGCCTACTTTAAAAATATTATTTCAATAAAGTT
>VDFB02390998.1:0-58449 GCA_007258455.2 Sequoia sempervirens | reverse complement strand
TTTTTTTTTGTTGCGCTTGTTGGATATTCTTGTAATATAACCTTGGTCATGCGTGCTTTTCTTTGTTTGTAGGGAGGGTGTTTTAGGTGTCTTGTTGACCACATACAAAGGCTTGCTTTTCTATGTTTTGATCCAAGATGTCTGAAATATCCAAACTACATTCTGAATAAGGTTTTGTATGCCAGGGGTGAACATGAGTACTCCAATCTGATTGTTGAGTCAAAGTCCATCACACTAAGTACAATGCCATCCTAGTTCTTTATACCTTGATGCATCGTACCCCATGTGTAATCAACCATAAGGTAATTGGCCCTTTTAAAATCCCAACTCCTCGGTATGCATCATCATCATCATCATCGCCTCATGTCTTGTTGGAATCTCTTGCTTTCTTCCATCCTCTTTTGCGCTAACATGGTACCATGATAGTTAATCACAAATCATTATTGTCATTGCACTCATCTTGCATCCACAAACCATTAGCATATTGCATATTGCATGTCATACCACATAGAAAACATAATCATACCATATGCATTGCATCTCCATCATTGCATAATATAGATTGGTTATTCTAAGCATCTCATAGACCATAGCATAAACATTTCATTAATCATCCCATATAATCCATATCATGTATCTCATAAACATCCATTGCATAATCATACGAGCATACCATGTACGTTAGCATTATTAACAATCCATCACATCATATGCATATGTATCATCCATTTCCATAATCATATGGACATGTCATAAAAGCATCCATTACGCCATCACATATACATCACATATCATATATCAAAATATCCATTTTGCATAAACATTAGATCATAACACATGCATATATCATTTCATCACGTCATCATCATAACATCATAAGTGCATATCAT
Source organism: Sequoia sempervirens (assembly GCA_007258455.2). Taxonomy (NCBI): domain Eukaryota; kingdom Viridiplantae; phylum Streptophyta; class Pinopsida; order Cupressales; family Cupressaceae; genus Sequoia; species Sequoia sempervirens. The sequence goes on along the minus strand of VDFB02390998.1, from coordinate 57,559 downwards.
ACATGAGAAAATTACATACATCTTATCATCCATCAAGTGCATAATATAGATCTGTTAGTCTAAATATTTGCATACCATAACATTTTGCATACATAATAAAAAGTGCATAAGAAAAGGTATAGGAAAAGAAATGCATCCATACATCATCACATAAGCATCATATAGTATCATCATCATAGCATCATAACATAGAACATCATTTCATCACATCGCATAGCATATAGAAATAAGATCCATCCATAATGCATAGAAGTAGAATAGGACACATCATATTGAATAAATATCATCTCATCTCATATATCATCAAAATAAATATATTGTTATGGTAAAAAAAGAATTAGATCAAGTGTGTATCAAATATATAAGCATAAAGGCCCACTGGGATATCAAAAATGAGCCCATGGGGCACAAAAAGAATCCTATCTCTAAATCAAAATGAAGGCTAGCCCTATTGGCTTCTTCCCTCGCCATTTGCTCTCTCCCTATGATCCTCTACGGGTCTATGCATGTCCTCTATGAAACATCTGGCACTCGAGCTACCCTTGACATAGCTTGATAATAGTGCATCCTGTAATAATTGGCCTCCTAGATGGCCTCCTTGTATGATCGAAGTGGCACCATGCTCTGGGAGGAGGATGCAGACATACTCTCTATCTATTTCCATTTGCCCATCTCTACCATTGCTTGCAGCTTCGTAGCCTATCTCTGCTAGACCATTTGGTCCCACTCTTCCCACAACTAATCTCTCTCAACTATAAGTTCCTATACCTGGGCTTGTAGCTTCAAAATCTGACCATCTCTAGGGTCTAGCTGGGGCCTTGGCTATATGGGTGGTTGATCATGATCCCCATCTTTGGGCTGTGTTAAAACCCTATCATGGTGCCTGTCCTGCCATCCCTGGTCTTGATCTTGTCTGGGGACATCCTATCTCTGCTCACCCACTTACGGATCTGGGAGTGGCTGATCCTATGGCCCCCTATCCTGATCTGGCTGATGTGGTGGTGGTCCTCCCCCTCCTCGACCCCCATCTCCATCCCCTCGGCCTCGTCATGCTCCCCTACCTCTGGCTCTGCATTGAGCAGATGGTGTCCCTGGCACTGTAAATCGAAGAGGTGGCCTTAACCAATCTCTGTATGCCTGCATGGTCCCTACATCGGCTTGCCCCTGATCATATGTCCATGGCCTGGCCACCAGCTGCATAAAACTCTGCACTGCCTCATGTGCAGGTATATAATGGCCCTAGGAGCTCTGGCTTGTCGTCTGTGCAAAAATGGCCACATACTAATCATCTGGCCTATCCTATGGCTCACGAAACTATCTCTGAACCCTGCTTGGTAGGTACATCTCGAGCATCATGTGCTCCCTGCCCTACATCAATCTATCCTAGCGGGTGAAGAAAATTTGTTGTACATCATCGTACCATGCATGCCATCCAAGGTACAACCACCATGTGAACACCCGCATATCATCTAGTTTTATCCTCCAATGAGGAATCCCATGTTTTCCTATATGTGTAAAGGAGATGCCTCCTCTGTATTGCTAGACAACTGGATTATTTAGCTCCATATCAACTAGAACAACTCTCGAGAGAATCACAACAATGTGCTCCCAGGCCCAAATATGAAGTAGTGTAATGCTAGCCCCAAGATCTCAGTCATCTAGGTATGTAAACTCGTGCAAATCTCTATATAACAAGGCCAAAAGAACTGCCCCCCAGGCAAAGAAAACTCATCTCCACACCATGCACTCCCAAGAGAGCCCCCATCCAGGACTGAAGTATTGGCCCCGCTGATCTAGTGCGACAAGACTTGATATGATAACTCCAATAACAAGGCGAAAGGGTGACACAAAGAGCTTATAACACTCTAACTCAATCTAACCCTCACAGAAAACAACCTCATCCTAGCCCATAACATCATAGCAGGCCTCCCTCTCGTCATCCACATCATATATCATGTGCTCTCCATGGATAGGAAATTTGTGGATCCACCACACGTCCTCTAGTGTGACTTTCACCTCACCTGTTGAGAGGTGGAAGGAGGATGTCTCACTATACCATCTCTCAGCAAGTGTCATTAGCATACCCAAGTGTGTACGAACAGGTCGAGCATAGGCAATGTACCAAAGTCTGATCTGCCCTAGGTGCTCCTACTGTCGCTTGAGCATATCATCCAAAATTCCAAATAGTACCGAGGACTTTTGTGCATGTGAGTAAAGTATCGTTTCCTCCCCCTACATTAGGAAAGTCACTATGTTAAAATTCATCAAAAATCGTGAACCTGATTTGTCTCGGCATACCCCAAACAACCTCAATGTCACTATCTGTGGGTGCAGTGTAATTTGAAAGTTTCAAACTCCGCCACTAGGAGTCTTTAACCCTCAAACTCTTCCATGACATCACAGTTTGAGTATGTGACCTAGTATGACCTAAACCCTAAATTGCAAAAAGGGACCACCATGGTGCACTTTTCATATGTGGTTGGGTTTTGAATTTAAACCCTAATTCCAAACTACATTGTGGCATGGCTTCTCGCAACTGCACCATAGTTTGAGGCCATGTGGCACCGATTTAAACTTTCTAGCGGTGCAATACAATTTTGCTCCTAAAAACTAAGTTTCCTTGCCTAATAAATGTGCACAAAAATTGAAAAATGAAGTCATGTCAAGTTGACTCACCGGTGGTCTAGTTCTAGGCAACCTCTAGTGTGTGCGTACTTGATCTGAGATGTGTCGGGGGAGTTGTCGTTGCACCATCTTGCGAAGGGTTCATAGCTCAAAATTGAAAAATCTCTGAAGGCTGAATGTGAAAATGAATTGGAAGTGGCCCCCTCAAGGCCTATTTAAGCTTAAAAATTAGGGTTTTTTTACCCTGTTTAGCCATCTAGCTAGGGTCTTTGACCCTCGATCCCATTTTTTTGCCCAACTAAGGGTTGTTTTGCACCGTTTTTTGAATTTTATCTCATTTTTTTGGCATCTAGAGCCTTTTTAGACCCTTTGAGCACCTTGTCCTCTTTTTTTTTCGCGAGATCACCCAAAAATCTGAATTTTTGCCTGATCTCTTGAGGGGGCAGTATATTCACATGTTTTCTCTTGCCAAGGCAGCAATGGGGCAAATTTTGAAATATATTTTTTTTAATTTTGATCGAGACAATTTATTCTTTGAACCAATGAAATGAGTACTTTGCTTCAAAGAGGGGAAAATTGTAGACATGGAAAATATACCGACAAAATTGATCCCGATTACTAACACCATTTCCTCCTGAATCACCTTCTCAGCTTATCATCACTCTTCATCCCTTAATTAAATAAATAATCATTTATCTGATTAATTCATTCTCTCTTGTTAATTAAATCAATCAATCTGACCTAATTAACCCTAAGTCTCTATTTAATTAAATAATTCATTTTATTTGATTAAATCTCTAAAGTCGCCCTATTAAATTAAATAAATTAAACTTTGTTTAATTTAATCTAACATCATCCCCTTTAGTTAAATAAATAAAATCCATTATTTAATTAAATCTAAATCACATTCTTCTCATCCTTTGATTTAAATCAACCCATAAATATAAATCAAATAGTCACATCATCTAATCCCCAATTAAATTAATTAAACCTTGATTAATTTAATCATTTCTCTAGATTTTGCCACTTGCACATGAAAATACATTTAATTCATTTATTAAATCTCTATTTTCTCTCAACTTGGTATCTTTAGAGGAATATTCTTCCAAATTTGAAATCCCTCCAAGTGGATTTGTCCTTCCAACAAGACATTCATTCCTTTTTACATGTCCTTGTGCATTGAGCCAAGTGGCATTTAAGTCATTTTTTTTCCCCTCTTCCATGTCATTTCACTATTTTCAAATTCCACCTAATTGATTTATGGGCACGTTCATCAAAATGTGCACATCCTTTTCCCATTCACATCTTGACAAGTGGCACTTGCCCATTGGGCGTTGAATGATCCCACATTCATCCCATTTTGCATTTCTCCATCTTGTCTTTCTATAAATAAGAGGCTTCTCTCCTCATTTTGATCATCCACAATTTGAGCAAGTTTACTATACTCAATTTTATCCTCAAGCATATCTATTTTCATCAATTTTATCAAAGTCTTAGCTAGGTTATGTAGATTTTTCATCATGGAGCTCAAGTGAATCTTCAACAAAGTGGATCAGCCTTCATCACTCATCAATATTGCATCATAGGAGTTGGGAAAGGGCCAATTTTCACATCAAATTGGCACCAATTCCCCCATGGGATCAAGAGTTTACATGCTTAATTAGGATTTCATTGCTTTTTATTGTGTTCTTCATTCTTATTTCCTATTTTGAGCATTGTTAATGGATTTCATGGGGAATCTTGATTCTCACTTGCATTTGATTTAACTATGTGTTTGTTTATTGTGTTTATGCAGGTCTAGGATTGGGGTTCTACACCTTTTTCATTCCTTTTGGAGTGGTTTGGGATTGGGTTTGTGTTAATCTGGAGGTCCTTGTTTTTGGGATGATTTTTGACATCCACTTCTCCTTTGTTTATCAAGTCTTGGATGAGGTGCTTGAGTCTCTTGCAGTTGTTTATGGTGTGTCTTTTTATTTTATGGAATTCTCGCAAGTCATCATTGTACCATGGTGTTTTGAAGCTAGGATCTTCATAGTTTGAGCAATCATTGACCTTGATGAGATTTTTTGGTATTATTTTATGCATGACTATCTCAATTGACTCTCCTAGTACCATGAACTATTAGAAAACCAAGATCACCTGCATGCAATCACCTGTCACATGGAAAAGACATGCAGAACCAAAGAAGATGTTTTGTAAACCTCAAAGTTAAAATGCATTAAAGAGAATCAAATATTACAAAGAGATCAATCCTTATGAAGGAGATCAAGAAACCCTAAAAGGGAAACCCTAAATGAAACCCTAGTGTGCACACTTAATAATTAATCAATTATTAATGTGCCTAAGTTTAGCTTAAGCAACTAAAGGAATAAGTGACTTAATTAATTTACCAATATGATATAATTAATTAAGCATAATAACTTATTACTCTAACACCCCCCCTTAAGATGAACTTAGGAAGAAGCTAAAACACTAGAATAAGATGCATGAAAGCAAAGATGGGTCTCGACAACTAGGCCTGATTAGGTACCCATTTACAAATGCAAGAATGAGGTAGAGAAGGAAAAACCTAGTGGGAAAAACCCCCCTACAATGAGATGACATGCTGCAAAGAAGCACTAGAAGAACACTATGGAGTAACACTGGAACCTGATTCTGGCAAGCAAGGAAAGATACTTCTATTTACTACTGAAACCAGATGAGAGTCACTGATTGACTCAAGGAATCGTGATAAAGCAACAATAGACTTGATTCCACGGAACACTCGAAAACTCCAAATGGGAACAACCCTAGAATCTATGAAGTAGCAAGCAATTATTGAATGATGTATTACTGAAAACAAAGTGCAAAGATGCTAGATGCACCCTCCCAACTGCCAAATCATCCAAGTAATCTCCAAACAACCCATCGGGCCAAATCTGGACTAAACGATCAACCTGTGATAGATACAAAAAAAGTGCATGGAAAGCAACATAGAGCTCCTTAATACCTTTCCAATGCTATAAAGATAGTGAAAATCAGAGATCGTGGCAAAAAGTTATGAGCTCGAAAGTCCAAAATAAACATCTGACTTCAAACAGCAATAAATTTAGAAAAAAGTAAAATAATGAAAAATAAATAGCACTACTAGAAAGTGCTCAGAACCAACTTTCTGGGGATATCTCGTTTTCCTGATTTCGATACCGTATGCCCAAGTTATGACCAAAGAAAAAGCGCTCTTTTAAGGAAAAATCGAGGCTAGGAGAGGGGCAAAGAGGGCCGGCCCGTCTGGATGACATCGAGGAAAAAAGTGAGCCTAGAATTGTGACCATCTGGCATTAAGCACTTAAGTGGGCCCCTACAAAAAATAATGGCCAGAGCCTAATTAGCTAATATGACCCGGTGTCGGAAGTTGGCCAGGGGCTAGCCCGCGGAGCTCACGGTCTCCATGGGACCATTCTTGGGGCTGGCCGAGGAGGAGCTGTGAGGGTTGAGATAAAGGCCCTAATTAAATTATATGGTCAGTGGGGCAGAGGAGCCCTCGGGGTTCAACTTGCTTGAGGGCTAGCGGTGATCAACAAAGGAGGCTGGCTGACAGTGGATAATTGGCTATACGATGGCCCTTGGCCAGTGGGTATTGAACTAGAGGCATCAGCACAAATCCCAAAAATGGCATGTTTTCAAAATATTTTCAATTTTAGGTGCTTAAGTCTACATGCTAGGAGGCCATATGGCCCCTTGGAAATTTTTTGCTTCTGGATCAACTACTCCAAAATCGACGAAACTAGGCGTTCTTAGGGTTTTTGGCCTCTTGCGTGATGGCAATGTCTGTTTGAGCCCAAAGTGTCCTAGAAAATTGGGTACCCAGATCTTGCAAAAGATGCACTGTGGAAACCCTTGCATTAGAAACTCACTGAAAGGCCATATCTTTAGATCACGAATAGGTAGCTGCAGGTCTAGAGCTCTGATACCATGTTAGAAAACCAAGATCACCTGCATGCAATCACCTGTCACATGGAAAAGACATGCAGAACCAAAGAAGATGTTCTGTAAACCTCAAAGTAAAAATGCATTAAAGAGAATCAAATATTACAAAGAGATCAATCCTTATGAAGGAGATCAAGAAACCCTAAAAGGGAAACCCTAAATGAAACCCTAGTGTGCACACTTAATAATTAATCAATTATTAATGTGCCTAAGTTTAGCTTAAGCAACTAAAGGAATAAGTGACTTAATTAATTTACCAATATGATATAATTAATTAAGCATAATAACTTATTACTCTAACATGAACTACCTCCTTGGTTGATCGCATTGCCTCTATTGACCTCCTTGATTCATTTTTTGGTTGACTGGCTAATTGTTCTTGGGATAGGTAAGTTGGTTGTTTTGTGCATTATTTGGAACATAGTTGGTTTGTGCTATTTGAGGTTTGTTTTGAGGTGTATTCCATAATGCTCTAGTATCAACTATTCCATCATTTGTAACATTCTTTTTCTTGGCCCAAATCTTAGGTTTATTGTTTCAACTAGAGGGACTATGTTTCAAGTTGTTCAATTTAAGGACTCCCCTTGCTATGAGGGCTCTCTCAATATATAATCCCTTTTCAATAGTTTCTTCAAAGTTTGTGGGACATAGAATAGTGAGTTGGTAGTTAATCTTTGGTAGGACATTTGAGATGAAGATATCTACCAATTCCTTTTTGGGAATGGGCAATTTTCATCGACTAGATTTGTGCCTCTATCTCTATAGGTAGGAGGTGAGGGACTCTCCTTGACTTAGTTTAATTTTGGATAAATCTATGATGGTGAAATCTTACTATATGTTGAATGAGAAGTGGCTTATAAAATTTTTGGATAGTTCATCAAAGGTTTTAATTATAGGTGACAAATAAGAAAACCACTCCATAGCATGACCGATAAGGCTACATGGAAAGAGCCTCATGAGGTAGAAGTCATTGTTTAGTACTTCCATACCTGATACTAAAAAATATCGTACGTGCTCTACTCCATCTCTTCTTCTTTTGTACTTGTCGAACTTGGATATTTCAAGTTTTTTGGGAAAGGTAGCATAGTGATGGAATGATCAAATGGGAATCAACATATTTCCTACAGGGTATAAGTCTTCTTTGTTTTCCCTACCTGCATGTCTAAAATTATTTAACTCATTGTCTCCAGTTGTAGTTCCATCTCACTTTTTGGTACATTTATTTGTGAGTCTTACGTGTAATAGCCTTTTTGTCCCACAATGTTTGTTTGGTCATAAGTTGGATATAACAGGGGTATTGAGCCTTGGTAGCCATTTTGAACATAGGGCAGGTTAGGTCCTTGCTGAGTGTAAGGAGGATTATCTCCTTATTGAACGTAAGGAGGGTTAGCTCCTTGTTGAGTGTAAGGAGAGTTAATTCCTTGTTGCTAGGATGAATTATACTAAAGGTTACCCCGTTGATGTGTTAGTGGGAGACCTTGTTGGTAGGAAAAATTGGGAAGGGTACCATGTGGCACACCTTATTGTTGGGATGCAATGTTTTGAAGGTTCCCTTGATGATGTGTTAATGGGACACCTTGTTGATAAGAAAAATTGGGAATGGTACCATTTGACACACCTTGTTGTTGGGGTGAACTATACAAAAGGTTTCCTTGATGGTGCGTTGGCAGGTTACCTTGTTGATGAGATGAGCTATATTGAAGGTTTCCTTGACGGTGCATTGGTAGGTTACCTTGTTGATGTGACAAACTAGGAAGGGTACCATGTGGCACACCTTGTTGTTGGGGTGAACTATATTGAGGGTTTCCTTGATGGTGTGTTGGCAGGTTACCTTGTTGATGGGACAAACTCATAAGGGTACCCTATGGTACACCTTGTTGTTGGTATTGATATGGAAGGGGACCCTGTGGCCCACCTTGTTGATGGTATTGCTGACTAGGAAGGGGACCCTATGGTCCCACTTTGTTGATGGTACTACTGACTGGGGAGTGGAACCTATGGTCGACCTTGTTGATGGTGCTGCTTATTAGGAAGGGGACCCTATGTTCCACTTTGTTGATGGTACTGTTGACTGGGAAGGGGACCCTATGGTCCACCTTGTTGATGGTGTTGATGATTGGGAAGTGGACCTTGTGGTCCACCTTGTTGATGGTGTTGTTGATTGGGAAGCGAACCCTGTGGTCCACCTCGTTGATGGTGCTACTGACTAGTAAGGGGACCCTGTGGTCCACCTTGTTGATGGTACTACATGTTTTGGGAAGGGTCAACATACAAAGTGTTTTGAGGTACGTATTGTCCTGGTGGAGGATTTTTTCTTTGTGGTACGTATTGGGATGGACCTCCTTGATACTATTGGGCTACTATCGCTTGTTCAATTTGAGTTGGTTTTCTATACAAGGGGCTTTCCACTAGTTGATCCTTTCCTTGTGTGAATATGGGTGGCATGTTTGGAATTTCCAATGGCCTGGGTATTTCTCTCATGACTAATTTATCTCCTAAGGTAATGAGATGAGGATCCTTAAGTGCTTCTACATTGAAGTCTATTCGTAATTTATCACCACTTTGTGATAATTTAAAAAAGTAAGTGTTGGGATCCTTCCTTAGGAGTTTATCCATCAACTTGAGCACTTTGGGATTGTTTGAATATTGAAATAGTTATTCATCATTTATTTCCTCTTCACTATCCTCCTCTACAACCATATCCTTGTATATTTTTTTGCTCTTTCCATGGCTTCTTGTTGTCTATGGATCACCTCTTCTTCGCTAGGAGTTTGGTTTGTTGTTGCGTTGAATGTGGGTATCTTTTGAGGTGTTTCAAGGTCATATGGTCTATAGCCCCATGGACCACCTTCATCATTTATGGTGTTTATTGGTGGTACGGTAGCTTTTCCTTTATTTTCTTCCATATTCTTTCTATGATGTGATCTTGTAGTTCTCATAAACAATTGCCAAGCTTTTGTGAATGTTTTGGGACTCCTAACTATGGAAAAAGAATGCTTTTGTTTTTAGATTTTCTATTTTAAGGAAAATGATTTATTTTTTTTTGGTATTTTCTATTGAGTATTCAAGTCTAGTTCACCCATTGAAAAGCATATATAAAAAATTCTTTGTCTATTGTCATGATTGCGATAAGTTCTCAAGATGTGCCATTTGGAAAACCTTAGACTAGGACAATTCTTTGAAAGTCAGAATATGGATTTCTTCTTAAGGATTTTTCTCTTGCTAGAGATCATGAAGGATGGATAACTATTGCCACACAGGAGGTGGTAACATGGGTCTTCTGGTTGCTAGGTCTACTTTCTCTTCCTCTTTATCTATTATGTTTGTTGTGTTTCTCCATTGGTTTGGTGTTTTGTTCTTCTCAATTATGAAACTTCTTAAACTACTAATGATATTTGTTTGTTCACCTTCAATGTGTGTGAGACTTGGCTATAGGATGGGTGTTGTAAGGTTTTGTTGTTCAACCAAAGAAATTGGTCACCAAATGGTCATGAGGTGAAAGTGTGGATGTTTTGATATGGTTGTTATGAAGCTCAAGGCCCTACAATTTGAATTTTGTTTTGGGGTGACACTATTCTTGGAACTCAAAATGTTCAAACGCTCGGATTAATATCTCACTTGTTCTTCTAGAGGATATGTTGTGGAAAAGCTTACTTGAACTAGCCTTGAGATTCAAGTAACTGTTGATATCTTAGATGTGGGTGAGGGAATGATTCAAGTTTGTTTGTTTTGATTATAATTTGCAAAAGTAGGATGGAATGTTGAGAGTCAATGAAGGAATAGATATGACGTATCTAGGTTTCCAATTGTTTTTTTCTAACAAGGATCCTATAAGAAACTTCAAATCATCTTTCTAATTTTTAGCAGTATAGAGCAGAAGTGATGGGTTTTGAGCAAAAGCAATAAATTGTGAGCAAGAGTGGCTAGTTTTATCAAATGTGGCCTACAATTTGTCAAGTGTGTTGGATTTTGAGAAGCAAGTGTGAGAAGATATGTCAAGTGTGTCCTCTATATGTATTTTTCCAATCTGGTGAATTACTCAGTCAAAAGTGAGCTATTTTTGCAAGTACGAGCAGATTTCTGGTAAGTGCGCTGGAATTTTTTTGGCAAGTGTGGCATAATAATATCATGTATGGCTAGTTTTCTAGCAAATGCAATAGTTTTTCATCTGTGGAGTTTATGATATAGAGAGAAAAAGTGAGCTTTTTCTAGAAAGTGGGACCAATTCTTGGTTAAATGCGCTAGAAATAGTAGAAAAAGTGCCCTCTATTCAAATTTTTCTTCTAGTTTTAGTATTTGGCAAGAACATTGATGTTTTTTCTTGCAATTTTTGGATATCTTGATCTGTTTCCAGATATTGCAAGTGATACAATAGTTTTTGACTGACTCAAAAATTATGTACTTGTGTGACATGTATTCCTATGGCTTTAAGTTGTGAAATCACAATACCTAAGCCATAGTTTCCATATTTACTTTGAGCCAATGTAGCTTTAAATTAATGCCTAAATATTCAAAAACCTTTAAGGAGATCCTTAAGGAGTGCAAATATAGGGCTTCTTTTAAAAGCATACACTAATTCAAAGGGTTTGTGATTCAACCATCATGTTTAGTGTTTGTTTTGATATGTTCATTTTTAATTCAAACACAGTGTTTGATGTTTGAATAGATTTGGAAATTTTCTATGAAGACAAACTACACCCTAGGGATAGAAAATTCTTCCTAGGTGGGCTTACCTCATGCCCCAAAGGGATGATTTTACATGTGACGAATGGAGAGGATTTTTACACTCAACGATAAGTCAGACTTGGTAAGTAACTTCTCGAAAGTAAATTTTGATGCACCACTTCAGAGTATGATTTGGATAAAAGGGGTAGCTTCTACAAACATTAGGCTCTTAGTAGCATTTTGGGATTATTAGTTTTGAATGTCTATATCTACAACAATTCACTCAATTAAGAGGCCTCCTAGACTTTTCATGTTTTAAAATATCACAAGGATACTAAGGGAGACATTCATCAGTATAAAACATCACCCGGTGGGTGAGAACTTTCCTCACACCCACAATAATTTATATAGAAGAAAAAAATAGAGCACCGCTTGGGTCACCTTTGAGTTCTCTAGCACGAGATGTGTCTCAAAAGGTAGGCCCTCTAAAAAGGTATGATTTGAAGTAAAAAGTGCAAAACTCAAAATTATTTTCATCACCAAAGATCGCCAAAAAAGGTGTGGGGGGAGAGGATAGACACCTAGTTTTCCAAACAAAGAAGACATCATATAAAATTCATCACAATATTCTTTTCAAGTTCCTCAAGTGATACTATCCACAAAAAAATGAATTTAAAGTGTGTACAAGATAACAGTTGTTCTTTTTAAAGCACTCAATGGAAGTGTTATGGATATCAGTCGATGAGATAGCAAAGGTGAAAAACAAAGAATGATTTATTCATTTTTAAGCCCAAAATTTGAGTGTTCCTAGATCCTGGTCTTATTTGGTCAACAAAATGAATTCGAGCATTTTTAAACAAAGGGAAATTTTTTGGTAAAAAAGAATCAAACATTTAGAGCAAAACCAAATGAAGACTTCAAAACATCCATTTTTAGAGCACCAATTTGAAAGTGTTTGTTTGTGGGATTTTTTTTAAGCACTAAATTGATTATTATCTATTTATGAAAGCTTTAAAATATTCATTTCTTTAAAGAACTAAATTGAAAGCATTGTTTGTAGGATTATTTTTAAGCACCAAATGAAATCATTATCTAACTTAAGAAAACTTTAAAAGATTAATTTTTAAAGAACTTAAATCAAAACTTGTTTTGTTTGTGAGTTCTTTGTAAGCACCAAATGAAATCATTCTCTAACTTAAGAAATATTTAAAAGATTTATTTTAAATCACTTAAATCAATTTTTTTTTGTTTGTGAATTCTTTTTAAGCACCAAATCAAAATTTCCTTACTTAAGAAAGCTGTGAAAATTGTAATTTCTTCGATCGTTCATCTTCCCTATAGAAAAAGTGTTAATAGTTTCTCATAACTCTTCCAATCATGCTTACACAAACATTAGTACCTGTCACACATTCCAATCAGGAACCTGTGAGCATTAAAAATAAAAATTTCAACTTGCAGATCTCGGACACAGGTTATTAGGGAAAAAGCATAGAAAACAAGCAAAAGCGCCCTTTGTCAGAGAGAAAAGGTGCTGGAAAAAATCAAGAGCGCCCTCTATCAAAAGAAATTTTTTTGAAGAAATTCAATGGGATAAAAAATAGGGTCAAGTGCGCTAGAAAATAGGTCAAAGGCTCCAAAACTATAACAACAAGTGCAAAAAATTTCTAGAACAGTGCGTGAATATTTTTCTAGAGTGCTTTTGGAACCTGCAACTTCAAATATAGCTCATAAAATTGTTATTTTTAAGGAATGAGGTCCCACCGGGCATGCTAGAATGGGTGAGGGGGAAAATCTATGAGTTGTAAACAAGATAATTGCAATGAAATAGAAACTAATCTAATAAAAAACAAGAATCTAGATCTATTCCTTCACTCACCAAATGAAACTATAAAGCTAATGAATTCAAGAATTTTTATTGAAAGAAGACAATAAAAATGAACTCAAAACAATACAATATTACCATCTCATGTCAGAGTATATTCATAAGATGTTGGGTTGTTCATATCACTATGAAGCCTCTATTGTTGCGTGCGAGAGCTTTGAAGAACGATGTGTGTGTTGATCGAAGATATTGGTTGAAGCGTTGTCAATGTCAGTTATGATCTCAGTAGTACTTCGTTGTGCAAGATAGGCTGATTCTTTGATCCTTTTATGTGAGGAAAGAGGTTTGTTATATATAAATTATGATTTGAAATGGACAATCAGGATTGTGTAGTAGAATATCTTGATCAACAATCGAAAGATTTTGAGATGATTTAGATGGGCATAATTTGTGCAAAATAGATTACATGATTAGTGTGATTGAAGAAATAGATTGAATAATCTATGGGATTGAGAAGTAGATTGATCAATCAGAGTATAGATTGATCAGTCAAGAATAGATTGAGAAATCAGGGAATCGTAATTTGCTCTATCAGGAAAGTGGTCGAGAATGATTAATTAATTGATTTAATTAATTAATTCTTTTTGGAGTTGAGCGTGTAAATCAAGTTTGACTTTTGAAAACAAATTTGCATTAGTTTGATTTGATTTTTGATGATGATTTAAATAGTTTATTCAAATTATTCAAATTTGGAGGGAAAGTGAGTTAATTAAATTATTATGTTTTAATAATTCAATCAACTTAGGGGAATAAAGTGATTTAGCGACGCAATTAAATAATTGGTTTTATTTAACTAATTAGGACAAAATAAATTTAGATTAGGAATTTATTAAATAAATGTAATTTATTTAATTGGTCAAAAAATGATAAAACATGAATTCATTAAATAATGTCATATTATTCAATTAATAGTAGAAATATGGTTTTAGGACTTTATTAAATAAATGGAATTTATTTAATTATTCAAAAATGATGAAAAAGTGAATTAATTAAATAATATCATATTATTCAATTAATAGAGGAATCTAGGGTTTTTGATGGAATTTATGTGAAATGCAGTGATATTTGATAATAATGATGTCGGTGATGTGAAAACATTGTTTAGAGTGTGTGATAGGTGTTAGGTCAATTTTACATGTCTACAAATAGTAATATCAAATCAAGCTCTAGAGGATACGAAGTCCATGACCTCATAAACAAACAAAACTTCTCTATAATCACTAGCTTAGTGAGAGTTCCTACACCATTTTCTAATATATTCACATTTTTAGAATGAGCTTGTCACCCTCAATGATTTTCTAAAAAGGTGATATTGAAAATTGGTTTTCTTCCTATAGCGATGATATATTGAGTTTTAGACAAATAAATGGAACTCTAGCCATTGAATCTAATTTTGATCTATCTACACTAAAAATTAATACTTGAACATAATTTCTATATAACCACACTATATCCTTATAGACACATGTCACAACTATGATATCTACTCTATAGTAAATACAATTTTAGGTTTCCATTTTTTCATCCAACTAAATATACCTTCAAACAAATTAAAGACATACACTCATATGCCTCCTACAATATAGGTTACCATCCCAATTATAATAAACAAAGCTCTATAAATCAATCTTCATGCTTGTATCATCATTCTTATGATGAAAAATGCAATAGTTATAAGTTTTATGTACTTTTAACATAAGTCTAGTGTTATTTACTAGAGTTTGAGACAAACTTAGAATTCCCACTACTTGGGAAATATCGTGTCTTTTATAGATCATGGAATACATGATATATCCCAAAACACTTATTTTAGGGAATTGTTCAAGAGATAGCATAGTGCAAAATAGAAAGGGAAAAGTAAGTAATTTTCTATCCTACATGGAAAAACACTACAAAATAGTGTCAACATACTTATTTTGATTTAGTCATACTTTTCTTAGCCCAATCCCTATAGATCTCTATACCAAATATAATATTGTATCCCCTAAAAAATTTCATATCAAATATACACTAGATAGTTGGCCCTTAAGTCTCCTAATCATTACCTTATCATTTTCAATAAATAACATATCATCAACATATAGGAAAATTATTAGTAGATGATATTCAATTTAAAATAAAAATAGTAATCAACTCCACTTCTAATAAATTCATGATCCAATGTGAAAGCATAAAATAATCTAGACCATATTTTGGGTGATTACTTCAAACTATTCAAAGATCATTTTTAACTTGCTAATCAACTGCCCCCATCCCTTAACCACAAAACTATCAACTTGATATTTCATAAATATTTCCTTATCAAGATCCCCATGTTATAAAGGTTTTTAGTTCTCATTCCTCTACTTTTAAAGAAAAAAGTAGCATCATTAGATAAAATGAATCTAATAGAGGTTAATTCAACCGTAGGAGAAAATATCTCACCAAAATTGACTCTCTTAAATTGGGAGTAACCCTTAGCCACTAAATGGGCCTTGAAAGCATCCAAATTACAATCTAATCAAAATTCTTTTTGAAACACCCATTTACATCTAATGGCTTTCCTCCCCTTAGGAATCTCATTTAGATCCTATGTGTCACATTTTTCTAAAGACTTCATGTCATATTTCATGGCCTCTAACAAAGGCTCATTCTCATATAAGATAAAATTTCCTTCATATATCTAGTTTGGTTGATAGTGTTGGTGTAATTAATTATTTAATTACACTTGCATAAGTTTACTTAGGTAATATTTTAATTCATAGGTTTATAGTTGTCATCCTTATCTTGTTGAGCTATCTTGTTGCTCAAGATAAGATTAGGGTTATGCATACATTTCTTTTATAAAGCAAATCATCTTTGTACATCTTTTTGCAATAGATTTGCTTTTTCTGTTTTTCTCATCTGTGGAAGGTTTTTTGGTTTGCATGTCTGATCTTGGTTTCTTTCTAAGATTCGATGGATTTTTTATATTATATGGGGTTTTATTTTTTGGGATTTTGTTATTTGCAGGGGCCATACCCAATCATGTCTCTCCCTTTGACGACCCCTCCCATCCCCGTTTTCCAGTCCCCATTGACATCTATCCTCCCACCATCGGCATATTCCCCACCACACTATTCCCCTCTTCCCATCGACTCTCCCACATCATTGCATGTGTCTTCATCTTGAGCCCTAGTCCTATCATAACCCCTTGGGGGGCTCCTTTGACTAGTGTTGGTGCCACCGGTGGCACCACCCTTCAAGCCACCACCACTCTGCCTGCCTGCCGTCCACCTAGTGGCGGGATTTTATTTTCAAAAAAATTTCCCCGCTGTCATATGGGGGACTAGGGGCTATGCTGAAAGGTGCTTATTTTTTGCGCCCGATTAGCCTTTGAATACCTTGATTTGCTCCCATACAACTATTTTTTTCATTTTGTCATTACTTTTGATCCCAGGGGCGAAATTTTTCAAACAAGATATCGTCAGAAAGCTGGTGAGCCCAATTTTTTGATGGAGCAATTTTTTCTCAGAGATTTTTCTATTTGTTGGGATTTTTTTCCTATTGAAGTCAGATGTTCAGATTTCGCTTTAGAGGGCATATCTTTTGACTCGGTGATCATTTTTTCACCATTCTCATGACATCAAAAAGATGATTATGTCCTCTACATAGATCTGACATCAATTTCAATTTTATGTTTATGCATGTTTTGCATTCTATCCTTTTGAAATCATTGGGTATTGTAATAAATGAACTGATATAAAGTTCCATTAGGGGGATTCTTGCATAATAATCTGATTAGAGTGTAGTTTCCCTTTGATCTTGATCTTGATTTGATGACAACTCACATGGGTTGTATTTGGTTTCTTAGTTTCTTTTCGCCACATCTTGATTATAGTTTGACACATTAGATTTACATCGGTTCACACCTCATATTGAGAGCCTATGGTTAATGATCTACATTGGATCCATCTTAGTTTGAAGGCCACTAAATTTGTGGTTAATGTTCTAGAATCTTCATGGTACTTGTTCCTATGGAAGATTTTTAGTCATAGTTTGGCATCGACATCGAGATACACAGCTTCCAGATTTTTTCATCATATCATTCCCTCTTATGGGGGGCATCATTTTATCTACTGTTGCTTCACAGATTCCAAGGTTGTTCCAGTTTGTGAGTTTTCCAGTGTTTCGTGGCATTGGGTCTGTTGTTGCATTATTATGATTTTTCTATGGTTTCTTGTAAACATAAGTATCTTTCCTTTCTTTTCATATTCTGGTTCTAGTGTTACTCCACAATGTTCTTCTAGTACTTCTTTACAACAAGTCATCTCATTGTAGGGGGTTTTGTCCCACTGGGTTTTCCTTCTCTACCTCATTATTGCATTTGTACATGGGTACCTAATCAGGCCTTGTTGTCGGGACCCATTCATGATTTCTTGCATTCATCTTAGTTTTAGGTGCATTCTTTTTTAGTCTCCCTAAGTTGCATTTATGGGGGGGGTGTTGGTGTAATTAATTATTTAATTACACTTGCATAAGTTTACTTAGGTAATATTTTAATTCCTAGGTTTATAGTTGTCATCCTTATCTTGTTGAGCTATCTTGTTGCTCAAGATAAGATTAGGGTTATGCATGCATTGATTTTATAAAGAAAATCATCTCATGTAATTATGAATTCCTGAATAATATTATTTGCATATCTTTTTGCAATAGCTTTTCTTTTTCTATTTTTCTGTTCTATGGAAGGTTTTTTGGTTTGCATGTTTGATCTTGGTTTCTAACAGATAGTACACAATAAAAAAACAAACAACTATAATAATAAGGGATATACCTTATAAAAAATTTATGTTGTCCATTAGACCTTTTGAGACATCTAACAAGAGGCTCCTCTCATTCCTCATTTGAAATCAAATCTAAACTTTCTCCTTCCTCATTTTTCCATCACTTTGTTGTTTTATACATGCATCTTCTTGTGGTTCACTCAATGTCAAAGTGCTCAATATTTTAATATTTTCATGAGGTTATTCAATATTTGTAAATAACCTAAGCTCCATGAAAATAAAATCCTTAGAATATACCATTTCTAATGCTATTGGATCCCACAACTTATAACCCTTAATATTTTCAACATAACCCATGAAAACAAACTTATAAGTCTTGAAATCAAGCTTAGAAATATTCTCTTTAGCCATGTCAACACATGCCTTGCCACCAACAACATTGAAATGAGAAATACATGGATTTTACCTATCCATATCTTATAGAATTTTTTTTTCATCTACAGTACATGATTAATAAATCTATTAACCAAATAACAAGCAATGTGTACAACTTTAGCCTATAAATATTGCTCAATATTAGCTCTACTTTATATGATTCTATCTCTATCCATTAAGGTCATGTTCATCTATTTTGATGCTCCATTTTTCTACAGATTATATAGATTTATTTTCTAGAAATCCTTGCATGCTTGCAATAAGCATGAAAAATATCTAGAGTAATACCCACCACCTTTATCCATTCTCAAAATATTTTCTTTCTTATTTTCCTATTTCTTAACAAGCTCTTTAAACTCTTCAAATATAGAAAATTGATAGAATTATGCATTAGAAAGGAAACCCATGTAAGTCTAGATAAGTAATTAATAAATATAACATAGTAGTAATATTTTCTATTGGAAGGGACATCCACAAGACCATACTATAAAAAACTTAAAAGTATTCTTAAGTCTAGCACAACAAAATTTAAATGAAACTCTATTTTCTAGTCCATGCACATAGTCTTCACATTAATCAAAGTCATTAGAATAATAAGGTAAAATACTAAACATATTTCTATTAATAAGGGTTTTAAGAACCTTATAACCAATGTGACTCAATCTATAGTGTCGTAATTTACAATAAATAGAGTTATGAGCTACATTTATAGAGTTATGAAATGTACACATTTCTATCCTAAATAAGGTGCCACATTGAGTGCCCCTAGCCAACACCAAATTCCATCTACTCAAACTACAACCACTCTTCTCAAAATTCACTTGCACCCTTAAAATTTTCATTTTAGATACAAAAATATTATTTATAACTAAACTAGTGATATGCAATACATCCATGAGGGTTTTCACCCTTATATAACTAAAAATCAAATTTACCTCCTCTAGCCCACTTTCATCCATGTACTCTTATTCTTGATAAAAAAATCCCCATCATCATAATTTGTCTATGCTAAAAACCACTCATTATGAGAAGTTATATGGTAGGATTCACCTAAATCTATCAATAAGAGTCATCAAAATTCATGTTAGTATAAATAATAATAAAATTTTAGCTTCATCATTAGATGATTGATTAATCTTTATTTCTTTATTTTTTATTTGATATTCCTTTTTGAGATTCCCTCATTTACCATGGTTTCATCACCTCAATATACTCTTACAAGGTTTCTTTGATCTTACCTTGGACTTAGATCTATCATTATACTTGTCCTTACCATATTTCTACTTGTCCTTTCCATTATCTTTAGATCCTCCTTACACATTCAATAAATTTTTAAATCCATCCTCCATAGACTATCTCCTCATTTTTGTTATGAGAAAAGTAGCAATAATAACTTCTATTATAGGATCTACCATAGACCTATTGAGTGCAAGAATAGAATAAAATTATCCCAAGATTCAAGTAATCAATATTATAACTTAATACACTTATAATATTCCTTTATATTCATATCTATCAATTGTGACCAATTGAATTTATTAGATTAAATGGGTTCAAATATTCTATAATTGAGTCTCCATCTCTCATTTTTAAAGATACAAGTTTCTTTTAAAAAATAATATATTTGAAAGACTCTTTGTTTGTTAAATCTTTCTCATTCTATTCCCAAACTTATTTCTAGTAGCTTTGTTAGAAACACTCAAAATAACATAATTAGATAAACACAACTATATAGTTCCTTCAATTTTTTTGTGAATTTTTACCTATTCTTCATCTATAACATTTTCTAAGTTGTTTTCAATTTTAATGACAACCTAGTGATCTCTTTCTTCTAAGATAGTATCTATCTTTACCTTCTAATGTTAAAACCATTGAAATTTTTAATATCTAATTGAGATGAGCTAGCTATGGTTTCTATCATCAAGAACCTAGAAATTCAAGAAAATTCAAGACACTCACACTATAGAAAATTATCCAATCAAACATTCTAAAAGAGGCATACCTCTCTTCAATCAAGCCAAAAATGGATCTAATACCAAATGTTAAAAAAATAGAGTGAAATCATCCAAATTCATTAACAATGATAAATTATATACAAATGAAAATTAACCACAAAATAAAATGTAAACCATAACACAATATTTATGTGGAGAAATATTTGTAAGAATAAATCCTACACCCAAAGAGAACCATCCTTGTATTAATATTAAAATTATTTACATCAATATATGAACTTATCCCTCTAAATTTTAGTAGCATAATGGTACTCATATAACCTAGAAAATAACAATTGCATCTACTAACTCAAAGTATCCTAAATAGATAAAAACAAACTAGAAACCATCTCATGGTTTTGGAAAACCATTAGTAAGTCCAAGAGATGTATGCCAACAAAATAACCAAGGAGAAAATCCTAATGGTCCCTTGGTTTTGGTCTTCCATTTAATTTTATCATATTTATTGCATGTTATCATATATCATAAACAAGAATATTTGACCACCCAAACTTGGGTGCCTCAATTTGTCTTCATACAATCCATTTAATGATGCTCCATGAAAAGTATTCCAAATTTTCATAATGTTGATCAAGATTCCTCCCTCATATGATCATAAATGGCTACAAGAAGTTGAGTCTACTTTTACTAGAATTCTAGATAGAAATTGCAATGCATTTTGTAAAAAATATGTACCCATTTAGGAATGGGTTATCAAGCCTAAACTTAGGTACCCATATGGAATGGGTATGTGTTTTAAAAATAAACAGGTAAGAACTTAAAAAAGAAATGGGTACATTTTTCAAAATAGGTACCTATTTCTAATTATATTATATATCCATTCCTTTTTAGAATGGGTACCTACACATTTAGAGCATGTATATGTTTCATAATTCAAATTTGAAACCCATAGTTTTTATTTTATGTTAGGCTTGGACAACCAACCCTTAGCCTTATACCAAGTACTATGTCATGTTAACAACAAGATAAAATTTGACTTTAAGAATATGGCTAAGGTTTTTTTTTTTCAAAAAACTTAGACCAAATTATAACCCATTATATATGACAATGTATATATTTCAATTTTTCTTTTTATTATTGGAATTTTTTTATTTCTATTAATTATTTTTTAAACAAAAGGACTCATAAAATTGAAATGGCATATATCACTGTTGTTTAATAAATTTTTTGTTTGAACAATCTAGACATCATTCTCTATATGATGTTTTTTTTTTTACAATTAGTTTAGCTCAAATTATGTTGGACATATACAAGGGATTTTAAAAATAAAAAATTAGGGCTATGAAAAATTAATAAAAATAGTTATTTATTAAAAAATATAAAAAATCTAAGCAAACATCACCATCATATACATTTTACAAAAGTAATTAGACAAGTAATTCCATTTAGGTCAAATTATGCTACCCATACACATGCATTTTTGGCCCAAAATAGATTATTTTAAGAAAATCCACTTTTGTACACCCTATACAAAACCAACTTTTATCATCTGGGTATTAGAATAAGTTACATATTTAAAAACTAGAAATAAATCCCGCATTTCATTTTTTTACACCATGTTAATATTATATGTGTAAGTGCTTCAAATTTTAACTCCAACTATGAAAAAAATTGAATTTTAAGAAAAAATAATTCCACAAGTAACACTCATCTTGATGAGTCAAGATGCACTTACACACTTTACAATATTGTGAAACATGGCCAACTTTCCCAAGTGAGAAAAAGGAACTAAAGACAAAATAGTAAATATAAATGAATTATTAAATATGAACATTAGAAATCCAAGGTTGAGAAATCTATTTTCAAGCACATTACAAGAGATAAAGTGAAACATCAATATTGAAATATAATAGAAATATCAAATCAAGCTCTATAAGATACAAGGCCTATGGTTTCCCTACACCAACCAAACTTATTTATGTTCAATGGCTTAGTGAGAAAGTTTACATCATTCTCTACTTGGTTTCTACTTTTTGTAACATGAATCTACCACCATTAATTATTTTTTGAACAAGATGATATTTAACATCAATGTGCTTTAGGTGTGCATGATATATTGAGTTTTTATCTCAAACAATGTAACTCTAATTCCCACATCCAATTTTGACCTATCTATATTAAAATTCAATGCATAATCTCTATAACCATACTACCTCCTTATAGTATTTTTTTATCCATGTACTCTATTAGAGTAGACAACATGATTGTAGGTTGTCATTCTCTCATCTAGATGAATATAACTCCAAATAAAGTAAATATAGCCACTTGTAGTCCTTAAATTTAGTTCAACAATCCAATTAGAATCAACAAAGCTTTTAGATCAACCATCATGCTCACATAATTAGTTCCATGTTAAAAATAGAATGGTTAGAAGTTCCATATAAATATTTGAGAACACTTTTAAAATAATCCCAATGTTCTTTACTAGAGTTCAAAATAGCCCTACTTAAAATACCCATTTCTTGGGAAATATTAGGTCTTGTACAAATCATGCCATACATGATATTTCCCACAACACTAGAATATATAAATTTATGCATCTCTTTAAGATCATGATTTATTTTATAACAATATTCTAGAGATAGATTGGTGCCAACTACAAAGGTAATACTTGAATTACTTTACAATTATACATGGAAAAACAAAACAAAATAGTGATAACACACTTCTTTTGGTTTAACTATATTTTAACCCAAACCCTACATTTATCTATACCCAAGATAAATTTTGTAGCATTTAAATATTTCATATAAAATGTACTATATAACTAACCCTTATATTTCCTAATATTCCCTTATCATTTCTAAAAGATAACATATCATCAACATGTAGGAAAATGATTAGTAGCTAATAATCAATTAGTTTAAAACAAAAATTGATGTAGGAGCATCCTTGTATAGTGGCAATTAACAACAATCAAAAAGAGAGTATTTTACTTCAATTTCCTAAGGTTGGTAACTTGTTTCATAGGAGAATAAATTGCAATATTAGGCTACAATATTGTATTAAATAATTGCCTCCATTTTATTGTTGCAAATCCTAAAATCTTGAAGTGGGAGATAATGTAGGGGATTAGTTCAAAGTTTGAAAAGTAAAAATACAAAAAAAAAAGATAATCTTGGACATGAGATTTTGGGAGTTTCAAGAACATGAAATGTCATTTAATTATCCTATAATGTAGGAATTCAAATTTGGATTCCCATGTTTTGATTTGAAACCTTTTCCAATTTAGGCATTATTCAAGTGAGGAGTGGGAACCCTAATCTTGACAAAAATCATTGGGAGGTGGATTATAGATTTTTTTATTATCATTAATGTATTTAATTAATTCATTTTTATGTATTCTCCTAGGTGGGGGTGAGGAAAATGGGATTTAATTAAAAGAGGAGGTAGTGGTTGCTTGGTGAAGGTTTTGATTTGACAATTTTCAGGCGGTTGCTTCTAGATTGGAAGCTCATCATTTTGAGGCATATATTTTTGTTGGGAGGGTAGGAAGAATATGTTTTTGTTGGTTTGAAGAGGTATTTTCAGTAGAAAATGGATTGGAGAATCCATGGTTGAATTTTAATAGAGTTTTTAGTTGAGGATTTTTAGGTTGGAGGAGAAAATTCACAAAGAAAGGTCATTTGAAGGAGTCATTTTCTATAGTTATTAATATTGTTATTTTCTATTATATGCATGTTCAAATGATAACAATTTTTTAGTGGTATTTATCATACCATAAGGTTGTAATCATTGTAATGGTAGATTTATGAAGTTATTGAATGAAGGAGATAGAGGTTTTTTGTAAACTAGTGTTCCTAAGTGTGTAGGAAGAAGCACTGATTAGAGGAAGTTTGTACTAGGGCCTAGGGGTGGAGTATGTGTGATGTGTAGAAAGATTTCCAAATATGAAGGAAATATATACCTAAGAGGTTGAAGATTGAGGGTGTGTGGAAAGTTTTTGATGAAATGCCAAATAAGAACGGATTTTTTTTTTCATATTTGTGTATGTAGGTGAATAGGATGGAGAAAATATTGCAGAAGTATGCTTTGAGGATAACGTGAAGGAAGATGGTGAGATTGTAGTGGAGGAAAATAAGAAAAAATAAAGTGTAGCAATCAAAGAGGAAGTCAGTGTTGGAAAAGTAGATGAGTATCCTTTGGAGGACTTGAAAGTATTAAAAAATGAAGATGTAGCTGAGAGTGAAGGTGAAAAAGATATGGCAACAAACAATGGTGAGAAAAAGGTTGTAGAGAAAGAGGTAATACACAATATTTTTTATTTTTATGATGAATATGAGAGTGTATTTTATGTAGATGAAAGAGTTGCAATAGAGGATAATATTGATTCATATTTTGTTAAATTTGAAGAAGATTATGATTTTTAATATTTTGAATAAGTTGGTTCAAACATAGTTTGCTCTAGTGATGTTTGGTATGTAGAAGATTTGTTTTGTGTTGAAAAGTTTAGTGTAGGTGATTTTTGGTGGAGGCAGTCAGAATATGGTGAGTTGAATCCCACAATATTGTAAGAGGGTGTGAGTTGCATTTGGTGGAGGTGGTTGGTTTATGGTGGAGCTGATTCCACATTGAAGATGTTGAGTGCAAAGAAGAACCATTAGAGGAGAAGGATACATATTTTAGCTAGGTGTTGGAAGAGGAGAAAGAAGAACAAATTAGAGGTACTAGTTTTAGTGATGGAGTTTGTTGAATACTTGCAATCTAAAATGGTGGTACTACCACTCAACTCCGTTTTGTGAATCCATATTCACAAAATTTTCTACCTCGAGTGTTTGATGCAGGAGCATCCTTGGAATAGTGGCAATCAACATCAATCAAAAAGAGAGTATTTTACTTCAATTTTCTAAATTTTTGTAAATTGTTTCATAGGAGAATAAATTGAAATGTTAGGCTACAATATTGTATTAAATGATTAACCTCCATTTTATTGTTGCAAATCTTGAAGTGAGAGATAATGTAGGGGATTAGTTCAAAGTTTGAAAAGAAAAAAATAAAAATAAAAAGATAATATTGGGCGTGAGATTTTGGGAGTTTCAAGAACATGAAATTCATTTAATTCTCTTATAATGTAGGAATTAAAATTTGGATGCCTAAGTTGTGATTTGAAACTTTTTCCAATTTAGACCTTATTTGTGAGGAGCGGGAATCCCAATCTTGGAAAAAATCATTGGGAGGTGGTTTTAAAAAATATTTCTAAGAATTAATGTATTTAATTAATTCATTTTTATGAATTCTCGTAGGTGGGGGCATTAAAAATGGGAGTTACATGAGAAGAGGAGGTAATGGTTGATTGTTGAAGGTTTTGATTTGACAATTTTCAAGTGAATTGCTTCCAGATTGGAAGCTCATAATTTTGAGGCATAGATTTTTGTTGGGAGATCAAGAAGAATATGTTTTTATAGGTTTGAAGAGGTATTTTCATCAACAAATGGATTGGAGAATCCATGGTTGAATTTTAGTAGAGGTTTAAATTAAGGGTTTGCAGGTTGGAGGAGTAGATTTGTAGAGAAAGGTGGTCATTTGAAGGAGACATTTTCTATAGTTCTTAATATTGGTATTTTACATTATATGCATGGTTGTATTTATCATACCATAAGTCTACAATCATTGTAATGGTAGATTTATGATGTAGGAGCATCCAACGGTGTATGGAAATCTTGCATCACCCGAAAAAAAATGTTTTCTTTATTTTCATTAGTTGTATAAGATTGTTAGGCGTCAGAAATAGCAAAACAATGAACACTTACTTGCATGGACATGAAATTTTACCCCAAGGAGCAGAGCTGAAAAACATTTCTGATCACAAAAGAATCACCTCAATACCCTGCACAGTTTGGGAGAAATTAAAGTTTTTGTCTTGAGAAATTTCTCCAATGTAGCTTCAAACTCACATATAAAACTTTGGAGGACCCAAAACAGCTCAAAAAGTGGCTGAATTGACCTATGGTCAATTCGAATGTCATAGAGCTTGTCGAGTTATTTTCGATGATATGCAATAATAGTGAATCAGACACCCGAATAAAAAGTTATGACCCTACGAAGTTGGTCCTCTATAAAGTGAATTTCATAAAAAATTCTTCCTAGGCTAGAAATCAAATGGCGGGACTTTTGGCGCCAAAACAAAAGGGAAAATTTGAACTTTCTAGAACATTATAGGGTGGTTATTGGGGAAAATAAAAAGGGTTAAGTGGGGGTTGTAGAAGGTGGCCCTGATAGTGCAGATTGTGGCTATGAATAGTAGAATTTCTTTTTTGAGTTGATTTTGTTGTAATGAATCAAGCCCATGAGGTTGTAGTAGGTAAGCCTTGAATCTATAATTTCATTTTCTAAAAATAATTGGAAGTAAGTCAATTTTTTGTCTCACATTTTCTGTGTTGATATATGTTGTTGTGATTTATGTGGGTTTTAGGCGGTGTGGCCCTCATCAAGTGGTATTAGAGTGGGAGTTCCTGAGCTTGTAACAGAGCACCAAACATGAGGTAGTTGCAGTAGGACCTGTGAGTGTGGGTTGAATTCAAGATCCCTCCAAGATGTGCCAAGTATGGTAGAGGTGGAGGTCGGGGTGGAGGAGGTCCACCTAGAGATGAAATCAAAGCCCTTAAAAGGAAATTATAAACCTTGCAACAAGAGGTTCGAAGAAGAGATCTGCAATGAGACAAAGATGAGAGTGAAGATGAAAAAAAAGAGGAAATGGAAGAGGATCAACATGATCCAATGGATCCTGGAGAAAGAAGATTGCTACAAGAAATCTCAAGCATTGGGAAGATACCTAAAATGGAGGTTTCAACTTTTAGTGGAAATTTGAATCCTGAGGAATTGATTGATTAGATCAATGACATGGAGGAATTTTCTGAGTTTGAGGAGATTGAAGATCCTCACAGATGAGGTTTTCAAAAAAAAAATTGAAAGGTCATGCCAATATACAGTTGAAAGAAGTCCAGTTAGAAAGAGGAAGATGAAGGAAAGATAAAATTTCCAGATGGGACATAATGGTGTCAAAATTGAAGAAACAATTTATTCAAGTTGATTATGAATTGGAGTTGCTCAAGAAGATGCAGAGCTTGAGGCAAGGGACAAGGCTGATGAAAGAACACAAAGGAATTTCACAAGGTCCTGATTCAGACATGACATTCTAAGGTGAATAAGGAGAAATTTTCCTATTATATTAATGGGTTGAAGCCAAGCATACATGAAGAATTGGCACTAGTAAGAATGACCACTATTGAGGATGCTTATCAATTTTCTCTAAAGGTTGAAGAACAGATGAACAAGAGGTTTGAGAATAAACAATAGGGTGGAAGTTGTGGAGGAAAGACTGGTGGACAGTCATATGCAGGTCAAAATGAAGATCAAACAAAGGGTGAAGGCTCTAGTAGTAGCCAAAACCAGAAAGGAGATAACACTTATCACCCTTTTGATAAAAACAATGGAGACCAAATAGGAAGGGGAAGAGCTGGATGAGGACCGAGAAGAGGAGGATTTTTTGGAACCTGTTTCCAATGTGGAGAAGGACATAGAGCCTATGAGTGTCCTCAACATCAAGGGAGGAAAAATAGAAGACCTGAGGGTAATGCACGGGTTGCACATGTTCATGATGAAGATGTTGAATCTTCATATTCTAAGGATGTAGAAAGAGGAGAGGTTCTTGTTACTAGAAGAGCCTTGTTGAATGAGGAGAATGAGCCGACTCAAAGAAAGAATTTGTTTCACACCAAATGTAAGTGTGAAGTTAAAGTTTGCAATGTTATTATTGATGGAGGTAGTACTAATAACCTTTTTTCAAAAGAAATGGTTAGTAAGTTGTAGTTGGAGTGAAGAATGCATCTGAACCCATACTGGATTGCTTGGTTGTAGAAGGACCATAAAGCCTTGGAAATGGACAATGTCTAGTAAAGTTCAAGATTGGAAATTACCATGATGAGGTATTATGTGATATTATGCCTATGGATGCTTGTCATATGTTTTTAGGTAGGTTGTGGAAGTTTGATCGATAGGAAATACATGATGGACATGCCAACACCTATTCTTTGACAAAGGATGGGGTTTGTCATAAGTTGAAGCCCTTGAAAGAGGCAAATGAAAAGGTATGCAGTAATGGAAGAATTTGTTTGGTTGATGGAAGAAAGTTCCTAGAAGCTATGAAGCATGAGCATACGTGTTTTGCATTGATCCCTAAAGTTGATAAAGAAGATACTACTGAGGTACCTGTAGAGGTTTCACATTTGTTGAATGAGTTTCAAGCTATTATTTTTTATAATGTACCTGAAGGTCTACCTCCAGTAAGAAAGATTAGTCATCAAATGGACCTGATTCCTGGAGCCAGTTTTCCAAATAAGGTAGCTCATTGTATGACTCCAACAAAGAGTGAAGAGTTGAACAAACAAGTGCAAGAGTTGTTGTGGAAGGGATTGATCATAGAGAGTTTAAGTCCATGTGCAGTAGCTACAGTAGTAGCACCAAAGAAGGATGGGGAATGGTGGATGTGTACATATTCTAGAGCCATCAACAAGATCACCATCAAGTATAGATTTCCCTTGCCAAGGATGGATGACAGTATGGATTGTTTGAGTGGATCTGAGTACTTCATGAAGATAGATTTGAAGAGTGGATATCACCAGATCCAAATTATAGAAGGAGATGAATGGAAGACATCCTTCAAAACAAAGGAGGGCTTGTACGAGTGGTTAGTCATGCCTTTCGGGTTAACCAATGCACCGAGCACATTTATGTAGCTTATGAATGAGGTATTGAAAAAAAATTGGTAAAATTTGTTATTGTTTATATGGATGATATTTTGATTTTTAGTAAGATATTGGAGGAGTACTTGATGTATATCTGAAGAGTTTTTGAGAATCTAAGGGAGGAGAAGTTGTTTGATTTGAAGAAATGTAGTTTTGTGAAGAGAGAGTTGGTGTATCTATGATTTGTTGTCTCGGCAGAGGGTCTCAAAATGGATCCATAGAAGGTGAGATCTATCATTGAATGGCCTACTACAAGGATTTTTTTAGAGGTAAGATCATTTCATGGTCTAGCAAGCTTTTACATAAATTTAATTAAGAATTTCAGTAGTATTTGTGCACCTCTAACTGAAGTGATGAGAGGGGATATAACAGAGTTTAAGTGGACTACAGGAGCAGCCAAAAGTTTTGATATGTTGAAGAAGAAAGTTACAAACCAACCTATTTTGGAACTTCCATATTTCAATAAGGTCTTTCAAGTAGATTGTGATGCTAGTGGCACTGCTATAGGAGTTGTTTTAAGTCAAGAAGGTAAGCGTGTTGCCTATTTTAGTGAGAAGTTAAATGATGCTAAGAAGAAATATTTTGTATATGTTCAAGAGTTTTATGCTATAGTTCAAGCTTTGAAGAAATGGAGACACTATTTGTTGCCAAAAGAATTTTTTATATACTAGATCACCAGGCTTTGTGGCAACTCAATAGTCAAGGAAAGTTGAATCAAAGGCACTTAAAATGGGTTGAGTTTTTGCAGAGTTATACTTTGTTTTGAAGCATAGGAGTGGAAGGTCAAACAAAGTTGTGGATGCCTTAAGTAGAAGGAAAAATTTGTTGATAGAGATTAACATAGAGGTTGTTGGGTTCAATGAACTCAAGAGTTTGTATCCAAAATATCCAAACTTTGCAAGCTTGGAAGGCTTGTTTAGAACCTATTACATTAGATAGGAAGAAATGGTTGGATTTCTTAATCCAAGATAAGATGTTGTTTAGAGGAAGCCAATTGTGCATTCCAAGGAGTTCTCTGAGAGAGAATCTAACCAAGGAGAAGCATGGTAGAGGATTGTCTAGACATTTTGGTCGAGATAAGACCATTGCTCTTGTTAGTGAGAATTATAATTGGCCATAGTTACAACAAGATTTGAAGAAGTTTGTACAAAGTTATAGAGTATGTCAGATGGTGAAAGGAACATTTGAGAATATTGGATTGTATCAGCCATTACCTATACCTGAGAGGCCATGGGAGGATATTAGCATGGATTTTGTTCTTAGTTTTCCAAGGACACAAAGAGGGCATGATTCCATATTTGTGGTGGTGGATAGATTTTCAAAGATGGAACATTTCATTCTGTGTCATAAGACAAATGAAGTTGTTCATGTTGCAAAGTTGTTTTTCAGAGAGGTGGTGAGACTACATGGTCTACCAAAGAGTATAGTTTTAGGCAGAGATACCAAATTTGTTTGTTATTTTTGGAGGACATTATGGAAGAAATTGAAGACAGATTTGAAGTTCATTTTTGCACACCATCCACAGACTGATGGAAAAATGGAGGTGGTGAATAGGAGTTTAGGCAACCTGCTAAGACGCTTAGTAGGATATAAACCAAAGGGATGGGATTTGATTTTACCACAGGCAGAATTTTTTCACTAGGAGCACTAGTAAATCACCATTCTAGATTGTATATGGGAGTAGTCCAAGAACTGCTTCTGAACTGACAAAGATGGATAAAGGGGAGAAGAGTAGTGTTGAGGCTAAATATTTTGCTAAGCACCTAAATAATTTGCATGAAGAGGTGAAGAAACATAACAATAAGATGAACTCACAATATAAGGCTCGAGAAGATCATAAAAGGAGGCATAAGGAGTTCTACGTAGGAGATGAAATTGTGGTTCATTTGTGAAAGGAAAGGTTTCCAGTTGGTACATACAACAAGTTAAAGATGAAGAAGTTTGGACCATGCAAGATCTTGAAGAAGCATGATTCAGGAAATTCTTATGAGGTAGAGTTGCCTAGTGGAATAAAAATTTCTCCTTTGTTCAACATTGTTGATTTGATAGAGTATCATGAAGGTGATATAGAGGAGGGACAGATAAATGAACAGTTGAAAATTCCATCACATACTTTAGAGAAGGAAGAGATAGAAGAAATCCTAGATAGCTTTGTGGGTAGAAGCACAAGAAACACACAATATGTAGAGTACTTGGTGAAATGGAGAGGAAATCCTATTGAAGATTCATCATGGTTATCTAAGGCTGAGGTTAACCATCTTGGTTTCCCTCTAACTCCTGAGAAGTGACAGGGTCACTTTTCAAATTACCATGGGTGTTTGATGCAGGAGCATCCAACGGTGTAGAAAAATCTTGCACCACCTAAAAAAAAAAAAAATTATTTTCTTTAGTTGTTTTGAGTACCATGATGTCACTTAAGGGGTATAAGACTGTCAGGCATCAGAAATAGTGAAAAATGAGAACTTACTATTTTTAGTAAGTCAGCCAAAATGGGCTTGTATGGACGTGAAATTTTACCCCAAGGATCAGAATTGAAAAATATTTTCGGTCATGAAAGAATCACCTAAATACCTTGCACAGCTTGGGATAAATTAATTTTTTTGTCTCAAGAAATTTCTCCAATGCAGCTTCAAACTTAGATATAAAACTTTGGAGGCCCCGAAACAACTCAAAAAGTGGCCAAACCAATCTACGATCAATTCATGTGTCGTATTGCTCGTCAAGAGCTTTCTAATGATCTGAAATAATTGTGAATCAAACACCTAGATCAAAAGTTATGGCCTTGCGAAGTTGGTCCTCTAAAAAGCGAATTTCATAAAAAATTCTTTGTAGGCCATAAATCAAACAGTGGGACATTTGGTGCCAAAACAAAAGGGTAAATTTGAACTTTCTAGAACACTCTAGGGTGGTTATTGGGGAAAATAAAAAGGGTTAAGTGGGGGTTGTAGAAGGTGGCCCTGATAGTGTAGATTGTTGCTCCGAATAGTAGATTTTCTTTTCTGAGTTGATTTTGTTGTAATGAATCAAGCCCATGAGGCTGTAGCATGTAAGCCTTGAATCTGTAATTTCATTTTCTGAAAATAATTGAAAGTAAGTCAATTTTATGTCTCACAATTTTTGTGTTGATATCTGTTGTTGTGATTTATGTGGGTTTTGGGAGGTGTGGCCCTCATTAATTTATGAATTTATTGAATTAAGGAGAGAGAGGATTTGTTGCATACTATGCAAGTTTTAATAGTGAAAAATCATATTTGTCTTTGAATTGTTATAATTTCTTGTGATGGTTAATCCTTGGGATATTTATATCCATAATCTCAATTCATAGTTTAAAAAATACTTCCTTGGTTGAGTGTTTTGGGCATGGTTGTAATAGTTTGATGTTTCCTATAGCTAGTTGTTGAATTTGGAAATTTATGAGTTTTCTAAGTTTTCATCCATGAAGTTTGAGGGGTATTGTTGGGAGAAAAATTGTGATATACTTATTTTCTTGTAGATGAATATGGGGGCTTCCTTTACCCAAGAATTTAGTAGAACAGGTACTCATTAGATAATTCAAATAATTTTTGAAAGGAGGTTTGTCATGTGTTATGAGTGTAGAGAAGAGTTGTGTGAGTTTATTTTATGGGGCTACAATATCCACCACTTATTAATGAAGTCTTTTTTTTCTTCTTGCATCAAATGGTAGATGAGCATGGTGAATCTCTTGCATCAAAAATAGTGGTCAACTTACTTCTACTAAAATCATGATCCTATGTGAAATAATCCATTTTTTTATACCATATTCTTGGTGATTTCTTCAAATTGTACACAGATAACTTTGGCCTACAAATAGAATTATTTTTCCTCCACCAAAAAATTGTTAGGCTATTTAATAATATTAAAATCCCCATGTATTAATTTGTTTACATCCATTTTCCCTACCTCAAAACCAAACTCAACTACAGTAGATAAAAAGGAGTCTAATAGAGTTTAATTTTACCATAAAGAAAATATCTCACTAAAATCCACTGCCTCAACCTAGGAGTAACCATTAAGCATTAAATGGGTCTTTTATCACTCCAACTTACTATTGCATTGGCATTTCTTTTTCATTGATGTCAAAGGTTTCTAATTCAAAGGTGCATGCGACAAAGGTGTTTCATGTTAGTGTTGCTTCACAATACTCCAAAATAAGGCACAAAATTATTTCATGGTTATTGTTGCATCCAAAGAGTTGTTCCAAGACAAGGTATGAAAGAGTGTCATGACAAAGGGTGTGTTGATAAATGGTTTTGATGCATTCAAAGGTTTATTTCATGATGCTTGTCATAGTCTTGAAGGCATTGAGTTCATACAAAGGCTTATGGTACAAGTATTTTGTATCACAAAGCATCAAAGGTTTGAAGGTTCAAATAGCTTCAAACCATCAAAGCATTAAAGGTTCTTGTAATGAGTCTTAAAGCTCAAAACCATAAGATACTAAAAGCTTCAAAGGTTCAAAACCCTAATAAAGGCTTATCATTCTTGAAGAATATAATTAGCATTGTTTTTTGCATCAGAGGAATTATTATTTGTTGGTTTTTCAATGTTTTAAGGTTAATTAGTGATTTGGGTTTATTTGAGAAGATTAGGGTATTTTTCATTATTGAAAGTCTTCCTTCTAAAACCCTAATTCTATCCTCTTTGTGCAAAATCAATTGAATATTCGTTTATGTTTTATTTAGAAGGTGACTGGGTATATCAAGTAAAGAAATTTGTGAGAAACCTGCTTGAGGGTTTTAAAACATTCATTAATCGGTCTCTTCTTTTGAAGTAACAAGTCAAGCAGGTTGACGTTATTGTTTATATCTTTCAAAATGAAATCAAAGGCTCATGTTTAAGGTGATATTTGGTGGATTACTCAAATCAAGGGCTCTTATTCAAATCATTTGAAAATATTTGAATGGTTACTTCAAATGCATTCACTTTGACAGGCGTAGAAGCTCAAGGGTTTGTTGCTTTTTATACATGATTTTAGAAAAGCAGTTGAAAATAGTATGTTGTTGGAACAAAGTCTTGTTAAGAAAATTTTCACTTTGCATTTTTTATTTTCATATTCTATCTACTTAATGGATTGGAGTTTGTATTTTTTAGAAGTGGATATGCTAAAATGTGAAAAATAGAGAGATGCTAAACTTTGTTAATGATATGTAGTGTTGGCACTCTCAAATTTTGCAAATTTGAAGTTCCCATTTTAAAATTTTGCCTCTATACTCTCTGAAGTGCACTTGAAGAATATGCCTGAATGACCTACTTTGAAGGGTCATAATTCGATGCCCATTGATTTCCAAGAAAAATCGCTTTGCAAACACACTCATGTGTTCTATGTGAGTATACATGTCAATTTTCAGCTTCCCACAATAAGTTATGTCAAGGTTTTCAAAAGTGAAGCTGGAGGGTTTTGGCACCTTTCTATTGTTTGCAAACGTTCAGTTTTGCAAAGTAGCCTCATGTTTGAGCTTGGATTTTGCAACCAATTGATCGTTAAGAGAAAAAAAATGTTTTGAGCCTCACAAGTTGATTTGCTATTTTTAGCATATCAAAACTATCGTGCAGTTTTCTCACACACGCCTCACTAAAAGTAGGGACCCTCTCTCGCTTTGGTTTTGGTTTTTTGGCCCTTTCTTTTTGAGGTTTTGTCTTATCTAGGCATGTGCTTAAAGGTTTATTTTTTATTTCCTAAGTGTTTCCCCTGAGTTATTTGTTGAAAATCCTAAGTTTTGGACTAAGTTTAGGTTTTTACCATGATTCGGGCTTTTCCTCGGACGGATTTTCCTGGATCACGCTTGGACTCCAACTAGACCCGGTTGTTTGGGGATTTTTGGTATTCATGGATTTCTATGTGGGCCGGATTTTCCTAGATTCTGCCCTGTCATTGGCTTTCGGGGTTTTCTGACTGTCCTATCCATTGCATTAATGGCTTCGTGCGTACTTTGAAGGATGTATTTAACTTGGTTTCTGGGATCTTTTTCCATCATGGTTTATCGCTAACGCTGATATGCCTCCCTACGATTGATTGGGAGCCTTTGGGTGTTTGTGTTTTTGAATTGATCGCATTTAGTGGCGTGATTCTCTTTTGTAATTCTTCATTAATTTATTCCTTTGTGGATAATAGCTTCCACATTTCCGTTTATTATGAGATCTATCAATATTGCAATAGTATGTTTTTATTGCCCTGCCTTTGATTGAGAATTATGAATGGCATGTTGATGTTATGAGAGCTTGTGGGATTCAAATTCCTATGTATTTGATCATTTCATGCTAGGGTTGTTCAGTATTGTGTTATTTTTCATCTCCTAGGTGAGTCTTGAGCTCATTTTCCTATCTACATTTTGATGAATCTTGCTTGAGAGTAATTAGTAAACCCTAGTGATGACTTAGCAGTTGAAACAACTGAATTCTGAGCTTACCAGTGCACTAATGGTGGATGAATAGGGTTTCAAACCTAGGGCAGTGCCATGTCAGGTTATTCCATCTTAAAATTGACCTAGAATGTGAAGAAAATATATGAAAGGTCCATCCCCGACTTGTCCTAAGTTAATTTTTGAAATTCATGATCGATTCAGTGTTTGGTTTAAATCATGACTCTCTATCCCTTCTAAATTTTCTTTCTTGTGACCCTTCAAAGTTGGGGAGATGTCATATCGATCACCTTGTATTTCACCAAGAAGCCTTCCTAAGTTTGTATTTGATTGCTGAGACCTCACCCCGAAAGAAGGTCTCTCATCGACATGTATTTCTTTATATGCCACCGAAAAGACAAGCCCTAGTCAGCAAGAGGTCACAGTGGGCTCCGTTAGTTATACTGATATTCATTTCTTTTGGCGAGACCCTCCTTGGTTAGTGAGACCTTTTGGTGAGCTCACAACTCTTGTTGAGACCTTCGCTTTTGGCAAGACCACCAGCGGTCGCTAAAACCTCATGGTGAAGCCTTCCTTTCTTGGTGAGCTCCGATATTCTTTCGGGGAGACCCCATGTTGTTGGCAAGAGGTTATACCGATGGGAATTCCTTTGGAAAAACATCACTGGGTCAGCAGGACCTCTGGCCGAATTCAAAAACCTATCACCGGTCGGCGAGACACCGCAACTTCGCTGAGACCTCATATTGAAAACTTTTGTCTCGTCAAAGTGCTTACTGGACCCCTTATCAATAGTGGAGACAAAAAAGGATCCACCGTGAGATAATCACTTTAACATATCAATATATTTGTTATATTGCTGGCCTTAAGAAGACGGCTCCACTCAAGCAGACCTCATTCGAATGAAATTTGTATTTGGTCGAAGATGCTTTTGCTCGATTATTCAGAAGCTTTGACTTGAATTAATAAATCCTTCCATCGGTCCGGATTTCTTCAATTTGGAGTCTTCCTCGATTTTTGAGTTCTCTCAGTCGTTTTTGTGGTGAATTATTCCTCATAGATTTTCCTCTCAAATATGATGAAATATGAAGGAACGTAGATAATTAGATTTGTTTATGATTTGCGGTTTCACATTTAATGATTATTTTGCATATTGATTTCCATGTAATTTTATTGATTTTATCATGATCGTGCTTCTAATGGTTAAGCAGGGGGTGTTTCCTATTATTCCATTGAACTGACAGTTTCAGTTCTCAAATTCTCTTCAGTTCATATTCCACTCAGGGATGGTCTTTAAAACCCTAAATGTATTCATCTCAAATTTATTTAGACAATTAATCGCTATGAGACGACATTTCAACAATAAAGATGCATTAACCTTTCCCTTTCCTGCGGTTTATTATGATTTTATGTTGAAAGTAAAGCGAATCTAGCAAGGCAGTAGCTGGGTCCTTAATGTCTGATGCAGAAAGGATTAAAATGGACATTAAGAGCAGGATCCTTAAGAGAAAAATCACTTCAGTTTGGTGAAAGATGACTGATACAAATGTTAGATCATGGGATTATGAAGAGTTTAAAGAAAGAATGGTAGCTAAGGATTCTCCTTTGGTGGCTAGAAGGATGATGGAATTAGGCTTGACCCATGTAGCTGGTTTCCCTTCTACGGTGTAGTGTTATGAGCTAGTCCTTGAGTACACTAGGCACTATGATCAGGACAGACAAAGAATTATTGGTCCTCAGGGGAGAGTTGTAGAAAATCTAAACCCTGTCTCCATTGCCCAAACATTTGATATGCCAAACAGGTCTCATGTGGTGGGATTCAACATAAGGGTAGCTTAGGAGTTCTACGATGAGTAGATTGTGAGGTCACAACAATTTATCAATTCTTGGCTGGAGAATCCTAGGTCACAGTATTCTAAATTACCCAAGCAACTATTTAGGATAAAGTTAAAGAAGGAATATTATGATGCCATCACTCTTCTCAGTAGAGTGGTTGGATTGAAGAATGCAGGTACGTTTGAAAATTGGATGTGCCATGTGATTGTGAGAATGGAGAAAGAGAAGATTAATTACCATTGAGTAGAGGTCATTAGTGGAGTACTCCATGAATAGTTATCCAATGTGTTGTAGACCAAGACTTTCACAAAGACTTCATATCTGGTCTATGCACTTGCAAGATTCCATCCCGACAAAGGATTGGATACAAAGGGAATTTTTGGATAGGATATTATTTATGAAGTTTTCCCTTAGTTGCACTTGGGAGGTTCAAACTATAGGAGGTAAAATGATGCATTTACCATGTATATCACCAGAATGCTTCAGGAAAAAGAGCATGTCAGGATTTCAGACCAGGCTAAGGAACTCATCAAGAAATATGGGGCATGGTTTATTTAAATTGCAACCTTCTCCTATATTCAGATTGATGGCTGCCAGAGGGCCCCATACAGACTTCCAAGCTATCCCACTGATCACATTATATTGTTGGAAATAACTAGACAGATTTGTGACTTTGATGCCATTGTCAAGAAAGACAAGCATAAGGCTAGATTTGGTGGAGACTTCCCCTTGAGGATTGGTACTAGAGAGGTTTGTCCTTCCATTGGTTCTGCCCAGGCTTCAGAGGAAGAATTGAGTGCCCTTGGTCTATCTTTCCACTCCAAGAGGTCTAGATTTGATATTAGAGGAGAAGCTCAAAAGAAGGCCAGCAAAGAGTATTGCCATAAGGTGAACTTGGAGGACTACTAGGCCAACTGCAGTGATGAATTTGAGGTGAGGAAGAAGAAATTCTCCCAACTTCCAGTTGAGTCAGTTCGATTGTACAATGTAAAGGTAGTTCTCGATCAATTGGAAGATGGTGGAAACTTGATCCAGGATCATGCCTATGAGGCAATAAAAGATAGACCAATTGGTGATGTGGATTGGTTATATGAGGAAAAGACAGAATTGAAACAACTGGTGGATCCAGTTATCAAATTTACTAGGATGTGGCTAAAGCATAAGCCATGGGAGCTGGAAAATAATGGTGTATAATGCACCTATGCTCTAATGGGAGATCTGGACCCCACTCAACCTCTGAGTAATCTACCAAACAGGATCCTAAGGGAAAGGGTAAGTTGGATTCTCCATTCAAAATAAAAATTAAAGGTGTTCAAGAAACAAAGGCCTAGCAAGCAGAAAAATAGAGAAAACCAAAGGCCAAGCAGAGGACAAGGACCAGGAAATCTAAGCGGAAAGGGACTAAAAATTAGGGTCCTGATGTTGATGTGTCGGTGCCCAAGAGGAGAAGAATCATAAAATTGTTAGAGAAGGCAAGCTCCAAGGTTGGGGAGGAAGAAGTTGCCCCACCTATGATAAATGTTGAAAGTTTGGAGGAGAAGGCAAAGGTGTATACAAGGAGGTCTAGGACTCCTTCTCCTAGGGACAATGTGCCTAAGGTAGATCTCCTTCTAGTGGTTTCTCATGAGGAACAACATGATGATGTGCCTTCTGCTCATGGAGCTCAAGGCAAGCCTAGTGAGCTAGGGGATGTCGAGGATTATTTGGATAGTGAAGGGGAGGAATTTCATGAAGGTGATCTCCATAGTGCAGAGGTAGAAATTGAAAAGATAATGCAATCCCCTATAGTTTCATATCACGAGATTCCCCTATCAAAACTGAAGAAGTCCCTCCACCGAGGAAGGAAATGGTAAAGAAGGTTTCCTCACGAACAAGAGAGGCATCTTTGAGAGAAAGAGGGAAAGAAAACAAATGAGACTTCGACAAATGAGAGATTTGGGTGAGGGAAGCACCTAAAGGTCAGCGAGGGAGGAGGAGAAACAAAGTGAGGTGCAATTGGAATCCACTATTCCTGGTTGGTTAGATAAAGAAATAAGGAGAAAGCAAGTTGTTGTGGAAGATAGTCCACCAAATTGGGATGCACTACTAGCCAAAATTGGAAAAGATAAAGGTAAGAAGAAGGCTAGGGTGATCTCAAGGATTGAAAGAGATGAAGCTCATGATAGAGTTGTTCACATTGCCACCCCTGCTCTAGATAAAAATAAAGATGATGTGGTTGAAAAGGATTACAATATTTAGACTTTCAATCTAGGACCTACCTCTGTGGATCAAGATATTGAAGATTATGAGGGATCTAGTGCAATTATTGTGGGTAGATTGAGAAAGGAAATAAAGACCAAGCATGAATTGAAGTAAGATAATGAAAATACCAGGAAATGCTTGGAGTAATTAATGAAGCCCCTACAATCCATTAACCCTTTGATCTTTGCTACGAATCCACTACCTCAAGAGACCATCACCAAGCTAGAAAAGATGAAAGCTTCTAATGTTGCCACCACAAATTGGCTGAAACGGGTGCAAATAAAAGATGATGAAGCTATTAAAGAGATTTTGTCAACTGGGAAGGATGCTATCATGGCAATTGATTGGTTGAAGGCAGTGTTGGCACAAGATAAGGAGGACCATGAGATCTCATACGCAAAAACGGGGAATTGTTACTACAGTGGATAATCTGAATACAAGTAATGACATTGTTATTTGGTGCCATACTGGTATTCTCTTGTCTTGCATGGTTCTTGTTATCCCATCCTTAAAATTTCTTTGAGGAGGTTAATATTTATAGATTTGATTCAATAATGTTTGTGATTTGATATGAGATATTTGCGGCAATCAGCCAGTCCATGCACCCAGCTTGAATGTTGGATTGCTTTGCAAAGTTAGCTGAACTTCATATTAGGTGTGCTGGATTCGATTGTGAGGATTTGTTCATTTCAACTACAATAGGGTTGTTGAATGAATTTTCATGATTTGAAAATCTTAACACCTCAGAAGATTGCACTGTTTTTTGTAAGATTACAGATTTATCTAGGTCAAGTAGAGATCAATTTTGAAGGATTGGTCCATTTCAGTGTTTGTCATTTGCATTGTTAATCTTAGGAGTAGTATTAGATTTAGAAATCTCTTTGAAACCCTTATCTTTTCTGTTTCTTTATCATTGGGTCAAATCTAGGATTAAAGTATCATCAAATTGTTAGATCTAATAAAATCGATTCAGTATTTTGCTTGTAGTAAGGTCCCATTGTGATTACCAGCATTCTCACATTTTATCACTGAGTTGTTTATGCATTGTCAAGACGACATTAGAGACCTTAGGGTTATCTCTTGAGGCTTCTTCAGTAGAGATTTACCTTTCAAGAGAGATAGGATATTATATTTTTGAGTTGTTAATGCGAAGAAACACCATCAACACAACATTTTGTAAGATTAGAGATTTATCTTAGTCAGCGAGGAATTAGTTTTGGGGGATTGGTCCATTTCAAGTGTTTGTCATTTGCATTGTTAATCTTAGGAGTAGCATTAATTTAAAAATCTCTTCGAAACCTTATATCTTTTGTTATTTCTTTATCATTTGGATTAGATTTAGGATTGAAATTATCATTACATTTGCTAGATCGATAATTAGTCGATATTTTCTTGTAGTAAGGTCCCATTATGAATTACCCGGCATTTTCACATTTATCAGCGAGTTGTTTATGCATTGTCAAGACCTAACATTAGAGACCCAGGGTTATCTCTTGAGGCTTCTTGATAGAGATTTACACTCAAGAGATAAGTTCATATTTTTGTCTAAGTTATTTAATGTAGAAAACATCATCAACACTGTGTCCACCTACCATCCCACCACCACAATTATGTATGTTCTAATGGTCATTTATTAGGTTACTTAAAGCTATCATTTTCCATTACACTGTATGTGAGAGATTATAAAATAGAAAATTGGAAAAATGAAAGCTTACCTTGTGCTCCAAATGACCCAGATAGGAAAATAAATGATGTGTAAGACAAGCCATGAAATGACAAAAATGATAAAAGTAATGCTTGGGAGAAAATCATAGCCAATGTATTTGAGGATCTTGCTGAACTCCATGACCACATCACTAGCATCATGTATGGCTAGAACCACACAGCCAACTCGTGCAAACATGTGTTGTGATCAACATATATATGAACAACTATAGAAAAACTTAAATCATCTGCAATCAAGATAGACACAAGAGATGTGAGCATTCTATATGAAATTACTAAGTTGAAGTCTTTAATGTCTTACACTATTACTAAGTTTAAAGTCTGTATAAACATCACAACCCTAAAATGACCCTAAAATTCCAAAGATAATGAACAAAGATATGTGTGTGTGTGTGTGTGCATATGCACATGTGTGTGTGTACATATATACCTATATATACATAAGAATTTACATATATGTATATTATGTATATACTTGTTTGTATTTAACAACCATCAAAAGAAGTTAGAATCCTATGGTTCTTCCAAGGATTCATTGGGAAATATCTTTGAAAGTGTTTCCTAATTTGATGAGTGTTACATGATAATGTGGATCTAGATGTAAACAAGGTCATTGTTCTTGACTTGTCTAAACAACAACAAAAACTATCCTTTGGTTAGAATAAAATATCATCCATAAATTGGTTTTACAATAAACCACATCACAAAATAAGAAGACCGTGTGTCTACTTGTGTAGGTATATTCAATCATTCTCCTTCCTCACTCACTCAAGTAAAAAAAATTTCACCCTCAACCATACATGAGATCTGTCTTGAAAATTTAAGTAGTGAAAATGTTCTAATAATATTCTAAATAATTTAATTCAATACCTCTCTTATGCCTATAGTTACACACAAATTAAAATACAAATATAGCTCTAACGTTTCAAAGAATCATGCATTAATAAAAAATTTGAGAGACCATCAAGGTATCAATATAGAAGAAAAGCAACAAGACCTTGGTCCTTTTTAATTAAAATATATATATCTAATGAGAGAGTCACTACATTTCCAATGCCATCTGCTTTACTTTGAAGGCTATTTAATTGGGAGGACATAGTGCCAGCCACTTCAGTTATTTCCATTTGGGTTTGTTGTGTTAATTTTTGAAGAAACCCTATGCCTTCCCCTAAGCTTGTGTAGGAATTTTCAAGATTAGCCGTGCTAGAATCCATGGTTTT
Organism: Sequoia sempervirens; assembly: GCA_007258455.2. Taxonomy (NCBI): domain Eukaryota; kingdom Viridiplantae; phylum Streptophyta; class Pinopsida; order Cupressales; family Cupressaceae; genus Sequoia; species Sequoia sempervirens. Next base: position 15,086 of record VDFB02390998.1, on the reverse strand, counting down.
CTGGATATATAACTATTGTTCTTGTAACTTGGATTGAGTATCAGTTATGTGATGAGATTGCTCGAAAATGGCATTGGACTTTTCTAAGAAATTTGTGATTTGATCTTCTACAGTTTTTTATTCTCTACCAGCACCATTGCCTAGGACTCGATAGTGATGAGTGAATCATAGATTTAACTAGAAGACTCTAACAAAGTATCCGACTATTCTTCTATTTTACCTAGTTTGTCCACCACCCAATGAGCATATGACTTCAACTCGTTCACAACCCTTTTTGTATCTCTCTTAAATGCATGGCTCCTACAAATAACAACTCAATTTGTTAGAAACAAAAAATGACAACATACAAATTTGATTGATTATAAATTCTTCACCTATCCATATACCAAGATTGTTTCAACTGCATAAAAAATTTGCAAGTTACTTCAAGTACAATTGGAGTAGCCTCTATGCAAATTGGCATTTGGACTCGTATGACTGAATTTGTTCACATGAATTCTACTAATGCATTTTTCTTAAACAAAATTGTTATGAAAAAAATAAATAATTGCATTTTTCTTTGGACATATATATATATGGCTTCAGGTAAATTCACCACCAAAAAATTCACCTCTAACAATTCATCGCCATGAAAAATTCATCTCGTGGAAAATTCACCACTAGCAATATGATATAAACTATTGGTGGTGAATTTTCCATGAGATGAATTTGTCATGATGATGAATTGTTGGAGGTGAATTTGTTGACAGTGAATTATTGGTGGTGAATTTACCTGAAGCCATATATATATATACCAAAAATAGAAAGGGATATACATCTATTAGTGCAGTTTATCATGCTTATGTAGTTTGAGTGCAATGGAATCCCTATGACATTAGAATTTTAGCTTAAAGAAAATCCTAATATATGGAACTCTCCCTCATAAACAAAAGGTGAGATATAATCTCATCGAAGGTTACTCAGACTACATTAATCTTTAACTTGTTATCATCACTAAAAATGCATAGATCCTAGTTCTTGAGCCTATTAGCATTCTTAAGATAGCATTGATTCAAAGCCTAGTAGCATCAATGGAGGCAAACCACATTCAACATGGATCATAGATTCTAGTATCATTGTGATGAGGAAAAAGAAAACTACAATTTTATTTGATTTTTAAGTTGTGACTTTTGAACTTAGTACCATAATAGGAACTTGAGATGACCATATCACAACAAAAGGGTAAATATGGATTTTAAGAGCATGTCATAGCAGAAGGGTAATACCGACATATCATGGTAAAAGGGTAATTTGAAGAGCATATCAAGCCAAAAGAGTAATAAAAATTTCATACTTCCAAGTAAATGATGCTCGTTATAGAATAAATAGTTTGTTATGACACATAGATTATGCACTTATGTCAGGATTAAGTTGGACATAGTTGAGAAACTAAGAGAGTTGTAACAACCACTTCGGTTTTGACTAAGGATTTTGACTATGCCATAGGAAATGTTAGCATGGGAAGGCAACAAAATAGTGATATGTATAATAAGAGCAATTGGGTAGGGAGGGAAAGAGTACTCAACTGCAAATGATGACACTGCTATGGAAAATAGTTTATCCTTTTTTTGAGGTCTTTTGGATACCTGAACAAACAAAACATATTTATGTGACATCATATTTGATGATATGGACTTCAAACCCTAGTTGTAAGTAGGGCCTTTTCCAAGTAAACTATTATAAAAATTTGAGAGAGATTTGAAATTGTTAGATATGATTTTGAGAGGCATGAACCTAGGGTGGTCAACTATTGAATACTCCACTTTATTTTAAAATATTTAGTACAAATTGACATTTAAAAAAAAAATCAACTCAAAAGACACTTAATGAGTTTGTCCCTCAATTTAAAGTACTATTTTGAACTCATATGCAAATTGTTATCCTCATATATGTGCTCTGGTTTTAAAAGAGGTTCCAACCTACCAGTTGTGTGAACTTCTTGAAGTAGATTAAATGCATTTTTTAAGTATGTGTGAATTGTTTTGTATTAAATGTTGCACTAAAAATTTCTCAAAAACTTTATGAGATTGCAAAATCATTAAGACTTAAAAATACTAAACATAAATATTAAGGAAATTTGAATCCTTTGATGTGATAGGAGATTTCATTTCAAACTATCAATGAACCCTATTTCATAAGAATCCCCAATAATTTAGCCCCTCCATTTTTCTAAACCCTTAGAGGCAATGTTGAGAACATCAAAATAGTATTAAAAAGCTCTACGAGTGAATATACGATATAGATACTCTTATGGGCATCTAAAGGGTGCAAAAGAACAATTAGGAAGATGACCATTCTCATTGAGCACTTCATTAATGAAAAGGTTGGTATTAGGAGCACCACAACCACTATTATTGGAAGGGGATTTTTTGGGTGATATGTATAGGAAGAAAAACACACCCATGATATGCAATTCAACTTATCCGACAATGTATGATTGTGGATGGAAGGAAAGCTTCAAAATGGACGATGATTACTTATGTTCATCATCATTACTTTTACTATTGAAATCTATAACACAACAAACACATCACACCAAAATTGATGTTTGATGATAGATGCAGTTTTGGTGGGAAGAGGGATATTCATTCTAACTCCTGAACTCGAGAGGCAACATGTCTTATCATTTATTATAAAAAAAATTGTGACACCTACCAATTTTGTATTTTCCTACATATGTCAATGCTAAATAAGATAAGATCAATATATTAAATAAATTTCTATGCATCTTATCTAAGGTTAGAATTCTTATGCTCCTCCGAATTTTATCGTAGCATCCAATGTCTTAAGAAAAAAATTTGTTTGGAAAAAGATTTACATAGATATTGTAAGCGATAATAGTGGATAGTCTATATTCTATATTTTAATATATTGTTTTATGTTATTTGATATGTATTTTTTTCCTTCAAAAGAAATTCACTGAGAGGGGTGGAGAATGAGTTTTTTTGAAAACAAACCCTGGTAGTTTGAAATAAGACAAATTCATTTTCATAAATGAGAAAACTAATGGTTAAGCCGCGGCCATAATCATGAAGGTATGGGAAATGCTTGAAGGAAAGAGAAAATCAAGATTTATGTTCTATTCTTTCAAAAAATAGGGCGAACTTCTATTCATAGCTCTGGCTAAAACATACTGAAAGCCCTCAGAAGTAGTGGCACTAAGAATGCAAAGGTTTTTCATTTTGCAAGAATGATAGAATCTATCAAGATTTGGTATAAGGAATGCAAATATTTTCATTGTCTTTCCCTAAAATGAGCTCAAATCGAGTATAAATATCATGCAAAAAATGCGGGAGAATACAAAGCTCGAATGGGAAGAGCTACCTATTGGAAAATGCATTCAAATGCCTCAGCAATAATCTCCAGAAACTCTTCAAGCATTGGCCCCAAGATGGAGGAAACGTCGATAGAGAAGACAAGATAAAATACATCAGAAAAATGTATCATGGCCGCGATAAAGAGGCATAAAAAACCATTCAAAATGAAGTCAATATGCCACAGAATGACCAAAAAATAGATTACCATTGAGTTCCTAAAAAGAATCAAGCCCCCAAGGTCAAACCCTAACTCTCCAATGGTGGTCGTTTGTGCAGAGCATGTATTCTTCCAAAAGATTGGAGATGTGAATGAAGTCGATGAGTCAAGAATCCAATAGTTTTGTTTTAGGGTTTTTGAGTTCACCCTAACTTGAAATTGTGATTTTATCACATTATTTCAAGAAAAAATAAAATACTGAGTATGCCATTTGTGCCTTTCCATTCACCTTGGAATGTAGGTCGAACTTAGGTTTTGTGCTTTGATTTATTTCATTCCCTTGGGAAAAAATCAAATAGATGACCCTGAACTTGTGTTTTTCCTAAGTTTAAGATGCCTAGGCTTCCCATTGATCTTGAATAGGCATATAGGATAAATGCCTTAGTTTTTTATGATATTTTATAGAAAAATATTATATAATAGGATCCTTTGCATGTTATTTTGATTTTTTGCAAAATATAAAATCTTACCCAAATTGCAAAAATCAGAATAATAGGAGCCTTTTCTTGGCTTATTTTTATTAAAATGATGATGTTTTCAGTGATTAAGAAGTATGGTAATGGCAGAGCTACATGGTTGGCTACCTTGGATGGAAATAGATGCTAATGGGTATGATGAATGAATGGACTATTTTTAAAGGTCCTGAATTTGGATTTTGTTTGATTTTGATCAATAGGATACTGATTGTGATTTGGAATAAGGTTTTGTTAAAGTGGAATACTGAATTTTTGTGTTGAAGTCTTGTAGAATTGAAATAGGAAAGGTAAGCCTAAAATTGAAAAATGGGAAAGGATGGTAAATAAATGGAATTCTAAGTTTTTTCCTATATTTTATCAACTAGATCTACTAAATAGGTTACAAATTGTGAAATAGAAACATTATACCAAGGATCATTATAAGTTATCTATTAGATTTGGTCATCAAGAAGGTAACCAAGAGAAGGTGTCTAGATATATATTAAATAGTTGAAGGGGTTCAATTGAAGAAGAATTGAATATATTAACTATCTATTATGTTGATAAATCATATTAATTTCACTAAATCATAAAGATAACATAAATTTTAGATTTAAAAATACAGAGAATAAGAGGGGGAGAAGCAACAAATTTTCCAAAGGTAGGAACCATGGAAGTGGATGAGGAGCTCATGATGATGATGATGATGCTAAAACAAAAGAAAGTATATAAAGTTAGTGCAATAAAAAATATAACTATAAAAGAGGTTGAGGTAGATATGGAATAAGTGGTGGAAGGTAATCTAGAGGAACCACTTTTTTTAAGTGTGGAGGTAAAGGTCACAGATTATTTGTGTAATTAGTCACAAGGAGAATATTAAAGAAGATCTAAGAGAACCACAAGATCATCACATCTTGATGAAGAAGTTTCTTCTAATAACTTGAACAAGTATGCTAGAAAAAGGAGAATCATTCTTGCTAAAAATAAATTTGCTAGTCTTGTAAAGATCTAAAAGAACTATTACAAATAATTTCTTAGTTAGAACTCTATGTAAATTTGGTAAATTTAATAGTGATTGTTTTAACAATCAAGTTTCAAGTAAAATGGCGAAGAAATTAATTTTGAAAATGCTAGAGCATCCTAATTCATATAGAGTATCTTGGTTACAAAATGATCATAGAATTTTGGTTAGTGAACAATATCATGAAATTTAAATTGGAGTATATGGAGATGAGGTTTTTTGTGACATTATACCAATAGATGTTTGTCATATTTTGTTGGGTGGACCATGGAAGTTTCATAGGAAACATATACATGATGGGAGGGAAAATACTTATAGATTTACAAAAGATAAAGTGAAACGTGTACTTCTACCATTGAAAGAGGGTGGTGAATGAATGATTGATATTGCAAGAGTAATGTTAGTAAATTGCATGAAATTCCTAAGAATGTGAAGAAATAAAATAATTCATTTTTTATTTTACGAGAAAAGAAGATGACACAAAAGTGGAAGAAGAAAATGCAAGAGTACATCCTCATTTTCTAACTTGTTGACATAGTATATTGATATTATTTTTAATAGTTTTTTAGAAAGAAGAGGCAAGAAATGATGAGGAGGATGGGGTATACTTATTAATAGAAGAACAAAAATTAGAGGACTATTTGGAAAGAAAATATCTTTTATGAAGGAAAGCCATAACATAATATAAGAAGAAAAATAAGGTGGTTGTAATTAGAAAAGGCTAAATAGACACCACAAAGAATACATTGATCATAGAGGATTCAAAGGAAGATGGTGTGAAATAATTTCCTATAAAAGGTCATAAATGTATAGTAAAAAAATATAAATAAATTATTCAAGAAGAAAAATGAAAAGAAGACTGCAACAAGGCATGTTTTTTTGAAAAAGAAACATTGATATTAAAAGAATTTAGTAGTTTGGTTAAGGGAGAAAAAATCTTAGGAAAGTTGAAATAGTTCACCAAATACTAGAACAAGTGAAAATAGGTTGGTACAACACAAAAATTTAGAAGAAAAACCAAAACCTCTGAGAAGTGGTGCAAACACCTTATTTTTATATAAGTGAGAATTCATGAGAGATGGACGAAAAAAGTATAGGTACATTTGGGCACATATATTAGCATACTGTCTAGGAAGATTTGGGAAACCTTAGAAGATGGCATTACATAGGATACCTTACAACATGATAATGGTTGATGACACTATGAGTGTCAAGGGAACATGTAGAAATGTAGAAGTAAACTTACTAGGAATAAAGTGAAGGGTAAGCTTTGATTTTATAGAAATGAAGGAGCATTTTATGCATTTAGTGTTTTGTTGAACCTAGAATATTTTGTAGATTGTAATGGAGTATTTTATTCCTAGAAAAGAAATAATATTTTCTAGGAAGGACCGCATAGTGCATATACTACTAAATATGGATATGAAAGAAGCATATGTTGAAGAGATAGTGTATGAAAGAGATGTGAAATAAAATAATGAATTTAGAGGTAGTTGGAGTTTGATTGGCATGAGATAAATGATTTTACACCTATATTATATCTGGGTGATGCTAGATCTCTTGCTTTGGGATATTATGTGTTGGAAAATAATAATCACTTAATGGGGTTTCAAGAGAAATGCTAAAGAGCCTACACTTAGAGCTAGATGTTAGTTCGACATGGAGTTGTTAAGGATATTTTCCTTAGAGGAAAAGCAATCTCATACTCCACTCTTGTTCCACTTGGTACTAAATGATCTTATAGGTTTCCCACCTAGTTTTCAAATCAATTCTTGAGCTATGAATGTTAGTTCTAAGGACATGTTTGATGAGTAGATACATGGATATGGTTTCTATTATCTACTTTTATTTGATTCTTGATTTGTGTTGTCAATTTTTAGGATAATATGTTTGAAGAGTATAGGAAATGGTTAGTGGCTTTGGGTGTATTCCATTTTTGTGGGAACAGTTGTTTGATCTTCCTTCAATTTGAGAGGCTTACATTTATTGTTATTGTGTTTAACATTGGATTAGATAGCTAGATGTTGAAAAAAAAATTCTAAGAGTTTTGGAGGAGATCTCACTTATAACAACTTTAGCACATGTTGGTGTTGATAGAAGGACATGGTTGAATTTTCTATTATTATATATATGGTTTATTGTGTATCCTAGACATTTGGTTCATTTCATGCTAGAGTCGATATTTGTGTAGATTTTATCATTTGTTGTTAAAATTCTTCATTATTTTTTAGTAACAATAAGGATAATTGGGTCTCTTTAATCTTTATTTTCTATGTGATTTGAAGAAGTTGGGAAAGCTATGGTGATCAAGGGAGAGATTTTTGTAGCAATTTTATTATAGGTTTGTATATCATTTTATGTTATTCAACACTATGTGATAGAGGATTTAGCCACATCCTTTATGTGAGTGCTAAGTGTAGATTCTTTGGATTATTTGGTCTTTTTGAACTAGACATTGCCCATGTAGTGGGATTCCTAGGGAGGTATATGTGTTATTAGACTATGGTACATAGGTCTTTAAGTTTTTTTGTGTGTTTATGTGTCTCTTGTTGTTGGAAGTAGACTTTGTGCAAGACAATGAATATATAGGGACTTGTAATTTTAGGTTTTTGGTTGAATATGTTGATAGCAAATGGCCTACCTCTGATGTGTACCCTATTTTTGAGGTATGGCTAGTTAAATGTGTTATTAATATGTTTTTCTCACTATTTTAGCATTTTTTGAGTATTTGATAAATACTTGATCTTGTTTTGGAGGAGATGGAATTTGGTATAGATGTTTGGGTCAAACCCTGATATTTAGAATGTGATCTTGGCTTGCTTTATTATCTTTCATGCTTGGGCATGATAGAAAATAAAATTATTGTTGTTGAGATGGTTATCACTTGATGGATGTTGTAGATGCTTGGTTGAGCCTATGAGCACATATGAGCTAGTGCAACATAGTTATACTCTCATTAGTTCACCATTTATTGGTGTTCTCTTTTGCTCTTGGAATGTATATGACAAGAAAATGTTGGGATTAGGCATGATAAACCTTGAAAGTTCTAATGCCCAGATTATTTAATTATTATTTTACCCACTTTATGCCTTGGTCATTATGCCATGTGTAATTTATATTTTAATTTTCCATTTACATATGCAATTTTTTTTTTTAAATATATTTTATGAATGATTTGTAAGAGCATCTATGACAAATATAATGGTTATGACATATGTAAGAGTATGATTATAGGGAGTTACAAAGTAAATTATAAATCTTGACCATAATTATGATGTGTAAGAAGCATGTATAACATTTTAAGATTTGTAATAAAGCATTTTTTATGATGATTAAGAATTAGGTTATCCTTTTTGGACTTAGGAGCTATTATTTTATCTTCTAGTGGTTTTTTTATCCTTTAGTGAAGTTGGATGTCCAAGCTCATGAGAAAGGTCTTGAAGCTTCTAGAAAGATGTTTGTAACTCTTGCACATATATCATGAGGTCTCCTTTACAGATTAACTATTGGGGCCATCGTATTAGCTCACTTGGTTTATAATATCATTTATGATATATTGTATTTTATTTAATTATATATTGAGACCTTGGGATAATGGTAAGGAAAAGGAGAAGTGGGGGAGCTTTTGTATGGTTTTTTTGTTGAAATATTGACAAAAAATTAGGATCATCAAAATTTCGATGAATGTCAAGGACAAATTTTTTTTAAAAATTTAAAAGTACACATTAAGTACACATGTACCTGATGATTCATCTAATTGTACATCTTTCATCGAAAAGTTGCATCATATTTTGCAGTCAAATGAGTTAGTGACAATATTACTATATGCTCCTTAACACAAGAAAAAATATTACATATCAAATCTACATTCATCTATCTAATCAAATTATACTATCCTAATGATCATTACAATGCTTTATATCATATCCACAGATCTAGAATCTTCCGTGTCGGCCAAAGATCATCACAATCTCTGATGAAGGAAAATGTAACGCATGCATGAAATAGGTCGGCCTCAAATTTGAATTTCTTCTCAGTGGGTGCATAGGATGAAGTGTGGATCAATAATTAAGGTCAGGGACATGCCATGAAATAATTTGAAACACACCGTAAGGATCCACAAGTTACGGGAAAGATCCACAAGATATCAAACTAGCCATTAGGCTTGAAACTTATTCTGGTATCAGTTCTTAAAACTGTCACTTAATTTGGGAGCGATAACTTGCCAGAAAAAGATCCAATTGCGCTAAAATATTAGAATAAGGAAAATAAACATGTTCACGATGTAAACATAGATCCATAGGGTCTAGTGAGATAATATGTTCAATCCCCCAACTTGAACTAAACAAGAACAAAATTGGAAAGAAAATATTTTTGGTTGATGCAAGATTTCTAAGAACCAAGGATGCTCTTGCATCAGACATCCAAGAATTCTCCACTGGTCTGCCTTTCCACTTCACAATATACTCTTTTTACTATCTTCCACATGTTTTCATCCCATTTCTGATATCCAAAATCTCTTCTATCTCATCTATTTATTGTTTAGGAAACTAATTCTCCAATTTTGCTTTACTGTCTTCACTAAATTATTCTTCATGGTACTGATGTAGATCTATAATGTTGAATATAGGTGATATACCCATGCCATCTAGTAACTCTACTTCATATGCACTTCCTGAATCAAATTTATTCAAAATCTTACAGGGTCCAAACTTCTTCATCTTGAGCTTATTGTATGTTCCAACTAGAAATCTTTCCTTCCTCAAATACACCACCACTTCATCTCCAACTTCAAACTCCTTATGTCTCCTCTTTTCATCTACTCACTCCTTATACTTCTAGTTCATATCTTCCAATTGTTGTTTTACTTGAGTATGCACTTTCTTCATATGCTCTGCAAATTCCTCTGCTTCTACACTCCTTTTGTCTTCTAGTCTTCTCTCCAACCAAACATCTCAGCAAATTCCCCAAATTCATATTTACTATCTCTGTCTGTCCATCAGTCTGTGGGTGAAAAGTAGAACTAAAATTTAAATCTGTCTTTAACTTCTTCTAAAGTGTCCTCCAAAAGTAACCAACAAACTTTGTTTCTCTATCTAAAACAATACTCCTAGATAATCCATGCAATCTGACCACTTCCTTGAAAAAAAAGTCTGCTACATGTACTACATCTATTGTCTTCTTACAAGGTATGAAATGTGTCATTTTATAAAATCTATCCACCACCACAAATATAGAATCATTACCTCTCTGTGTCTTCAGAAAGCCAAGTGTGAAATCCATGTTGATATCCTCCCAAGGTCTCTCCAAAACTATCAAAGGCTTATACAATCCAACATTCTGACTACTTCCTTTTGCAACTTGACAAATTCTACTACTCTGTACAAATTTCCTAACATCTTTATGAATTTGTGGCCAAACATAATTCCCACTTACCAATGCTACTATCATATCAATTCCAAAGTGTCCTGACAATCCTCCACTATGTTTTTCTTTCACCAAGTTATCTCTCATTGAAATTTGGGGTATACACAATTGATTCCCTCTTAACAACATATCCTCTTGATGAGATAATATAACCAGTAACTCCTATCCTCCAAGACTAGTTCTTTACAAGCTCTCCAATTTTCTACAAAATTTGGGTCTTCCTCATACAAGTTCTTAAATTCATCAAAGCCTAATACCTCCATTCTCATATTTTCCAGTAAATTCCTTCTACTACTCAAATCATCAACAACTCTATTTGACTTTCCAATCCTATGTTTCAAAACAAAAGTATAACTCTGCAAGAACTATACCCATCTCATGTGTCTTTGATTCAATTTACCTTGACTATTCAAATATTACAATGCTTGATGATCTGTATACAACACAAACTCCTTAGGCAACAAGCAATGTCTCTACTTCTTCAAGGCTTGAACTATGGCACAAAACTCCTGGTCATACATTGAATACCTTCTCCTAGCATCATTCAATTTCTCACTGAAATAAGCTACAGGTCTCCCTTCTTGACTCAATACTACTCCAATTGCATTCCCACTTGCATCACAGTCTACCTGAAATACCTTATAAAAATTTGGTAAAGCCAACACAGGATGCTCAGTCACTTTCTGTTTCAATAACTCAAAACTCTAGTCTACTCAAGACATCCACCTAAAATCCTTCTTATCTCCTCTCATTTTTTTTGTCATAGGACTGCAAATAGAACTAGAATTCCTAATGAACTTCTAGTAGAACCTAGCCAATCCATGAAATGATCTTACGTCTCCAATGTTTTTTGGTGTAGTCCATTCAACAATTGCTTTTACCTTCTCAGGATCCATCCTAATCCATCCATAGATATCACAAATCCCAGATATACCAATTCTTCCTTCATGAAACTACACTTCTTAATGTTTATCAACAACTGCTCTTCTCTCAACCTCTGCAAAACTTGTCTTCTATGTAAAAAAATTTCTTCTCTAGTCTTACTGAAAATCAAGATGTCATTCAAATAGACAATCACAAACTTAACCAAGAATTTCTTCAATACCTCATTCATCAACCTCATGAAAGTACTCGATGCATTTGTTAGTCCAAAAGGAATCACCAACCACTCATACAATTATTCATTTGTCTTGAATGTTGTCTTCCACTCATCCCCTTCTCTGATTCTAATCTAATGATATCCACTCTTCAAATCTATCTTTGTAAAGTATCTAGCTCCACTCAAACAATCCATCATTTCATCCATCTGGGGCAAAGGAAATATATACTTCACTGTGATTTTTTTTATGGATCTAGAATCTGTACACATCCTCCATTCTCCATCTTGCTTAGGTGCTAGCACAATAGGTACTGCACAAGGACTTACTATTTCTTTGATTAAACCCTTCCTCAAAAACTATTGCAGTTTTCTATTCAACTCCTCATCCTTTGTCAGTGTCATCTGGTGTACTTCTTTATTAGGAAAAATGGCTCTAGAAATCAGATCCATGCAATGACTAATACTCCTCATATGTGGCAATCCATTAGGTACATTCTTAGAAATGATCTCTTCATATTCTTCCAGCAACTCCTTTACCTCCTCTGGTTGTTCTTCTACATCCTTCAAGTCTTCATCCTTCTTAGGAACTAAGGCATAGCACATGTTCTGATGTCTTATTCCATCCAAAAATTTCCTTCGATCAACCAAACAAACCCTAGCATTCATACAAACCTCAACTTTAGGAACATCCTCTAATGGCAACAAATTATGCTTCATCCCATTAGCAACAATCGTATATTTTTTCTTCTTTCCATCATGAATAGCCTATCTATCATACTACCAAGGCCTTCCCAACAAAATATGGCATACATCCATAGGCATGATATCACACAAAACTTCATCATGATAATTTCCTATTTTTAGTTTCACCAGACATTATTCACTTACTAGTATCTTATGCTCATCTTGAATCCATGCTATCTGATAGGGCTTCAATTGTTTCAATCTTTCCAGATTCAATTTGGTCACCATTTCTTTAGAAACCAGGTTCTTAGAACTTCCACTATCAATAATTACTCTGCAACATTTACCAGGTACCTTGCACCTGGTCTGAAACAAATTCTTTCTCTGCAATGGTTCCTGCTCCATCTCACTTTGACACAATATTCTTATGTTCACCAACACTTCATCTTCTAGTTTATTAGATGATCCAACCTGATCCTCCTCAGCAAAGTTTGTTCTTCTATTGTTATCGGTCTTTCTACTTGTCTCTCCTTGATTACATTCAAATGCTCTATGTCCTTCTCCACCACACTTAAAACAAGTTCCCCTAAATAATATTTTCTCTTGCCCCCTATCATCTTTTCTATAACCTTCATTATGGTAACCACCATATCCTCCTCTCCGATAAGAGTTTCCATCATCCCTATGGTCCAAATTATCATTCTTACTGATTTCCTTATCTTTATTATGATCTGTAAAAGATCCTCTTCCTCCTCCAGTAAAAGTTCTCCCTCTTTGAAATATTCCACCTCTTCCTCTTTGCCTCTGCTCATGTCTTTTATTCAGCTTCTCTTATGCCTTTAGGTCACATTGATATGCCTCCTCCACACTCTACAACTTAATAAAACTGATCTCATCTTGTATAGATGACCTCAAGCCATTCACATATTTGGCTACTTGCTCGATCTCATCCTTTGAATGTCCAAATATGATATTCAACTTATAGAACTCCTCAGTATACTCTATCACACTTGAATCCTGCTTCAAATTCTACAACTTCTGGAACAAACTAATCTGAAAGTCTGAGGGCATAAACTTTGTCTTTAACTTATTCACCATCTGATCCCATGATCTTATCTTTTCCTTTCCTCTTATTTTCCTGTATGTCTGCAAATGTTCCCACCAAAGGGATGCATGTCCTTTCAACTTTGTACAAGAAAATTTCAACTTCTTGTCCTTAGTGGTACCTTAAAAATCAAAATACTTCTCCATCTTTGTTATACAATCAAGCAATTCATCTGAATCCAACTTACCACTATATCTAGTGGATTCAAATGTGGTTTAGTATTCACTCTGGTTAGGGCTCTTATGAACCTCTCTTATCCCTGATCCAAGCTAGGTTGTTTTTCTCTTTCCCTTTCTTCATGTTCTTCTACCTCTTCATCACTCACATCATCAACTAGTCGACCTCTCCTTTGGGTTGTTTCATCTGCATCTAATCTAGTAGCAATTCCTCTCAACATCTCCATCATAGCTGGGTTTTCATTTCCACGTGCTCCATTTCCTCTACCATTTCTTGTTACCACCATCTTTACAGAAGTCCTATGTAGCTACATGGCAAATCCATAGTCTGCCACCCCACAACAAATCTTCAACAGGACTCTACAAACTCTAACAATCTCTCATGGAACAAATCTCACTCTGATACCAATCTAGTGCAACCACGGTAGGAGGGTCCTCAAAGAGAATAATCTAGACTGTGCAACAAGAGTCACACAATAGAAGAAACATAGAATATGGAGGAAAATGCAGATTCAAACATTCTTATTATCAAAAATCTCAGTTACAATCGACTGGCAACATCCGGGTTTACAAATTTGGCTCACAGGCCTGATCTAAAATGCTCAAAATACAATATTCCTATATGCTCCTTAACACGAGTGAAAATATTACATATCAAATATACATTCATCTATCTAATCAACTCCTGCTATCCTAATGATTGTTACAATGCTTTATATCATATTTGCATATATAGAATCTTCTGCATCAGTCAAAGATCATCACAATCTCTAATGAAGGAAAATGTAATGCATACATGAATTAGGTCGGCCTCAAATTTGAATTTCTTCTCGGTGGGTGCATAGGATGAAGTGTGAACCAATAATTAAGGTTAAGGTTGAGGACACTCCATGAAAAAATTCAAAACACACCATAAGGATCTGCAAGTTATGGGAAAGATCCACAAGAGATCAAACTAGCCATTAGGCTTGAAACTTATTCTAGTGTTAGTTCTTGAAACTATCACTTAATCTGGGAGCGATAACTTTCCGAAAAAAGATCCAATCATGCTAAAATCTTGGAATAAGGAAAATGAACATGTCCACAATGTAAACATAGATCTGCAAGGTGTGGTGAGCAAATATGTGGAATCCACCAACTTGAACTGAACAAGAACAAAACTAGAATGAAAATATTTTTGGTTGATGCAAGATTTCCAAGAACCAAGGATGCTCCTACATCACCTGAGAATCAATTACCCACTATAAATTACCACAATAAATCCTTACCTTTACCTGAATCCTGACATAAAAATTATAAAACTTTGTTATAAAGGATTAGTGTGTGCATTGATTAATTTCCATCTCTGAAACTTGGTGAAAAAACTAGTTCATTGACATCGAGCTACAAATTTTAGCAATCCTCCAAATCCAACCTTGGATAGAGCCTTGTTGCCAATCAAGCATCCATAGCCCCGACAAGGCTATCTTTGTAATCCCCCCAAATATAGATCTACTACCAGTCAGGCATCTATAGCCTTGGTAGAGATATTTGGATAACCTAAAGA